>CAJPEV010001733.1:0-58756 GCA_905338385.1 Darwinula stevensoni | reverse complement strand
TTAATTACTTAAACTACGAAGTGGATATTAGGCGAATGATATATACCACTAACTGGATAGAAAGATTGAATAGAAACTATAAAAGAACGCTTAGAATGAGGTCATCAATGCCCAGTCCAGAGTCTGTATTATTTCTCTTAGGAAGCACAGCAATGGCCAGGCAAGAATACAATTACCCAATCTATCAATTTAAAAATTCAAGTAAAATTACCTTTATATGATTATTTTTGATTACCCAAAAAAATCTGGAGAGGAAGGATTATTCATTCTTTGAATAATTCTTCTTCAAAAGAAAAATTGATTTATTAACCCCCAACCAAAAATCAATTTACACACTTTTCTGAACACTACCATTAAATGGTCAGTTAAAGATATCCATTCGGTATTATTGAAATAATTTTTCATGAATTTGTTTTGAAAGCAAAAAAAGGCTCCCGAGTGGAAGCCTTTTAATTTTCATATGTATGGTAATACTTTAGACTTTAACTACCTAGATGGATAGTTTAAGTCGGATTATCCTGCAAACTGCTTCCGAATAATATTCAATGCTCCACCTTCTTTGAACCATTCGATTTGAGCGGCATTGTAGGTATGGTTAACTAAGATAGTATCCGACGAACCATCTTTATGATTTAACACCAAGGTTAATGGTTTCTCAGGGGCAAAGGAAGTCAAATCCGAAATGGTGATTTTATCATCCTCTTGAAATTTATCGTAATCTGCTTTATCGGCAAATGTCAAGGCTAGCATACCTTGCTTTTTTAAGTTCGTTTCATGAATTCTTGCGAATGATTTGACTAGCACAGCCTTCACGCCTAGGTGCCTTGGTTCCATGGCTGCATGCTCTCTCGAAGATCCCTCGCCGTAATTTTCATCTCCTACTACTATAGAATTAATATTCGCCGCTTTATAAGCTCTTTGAACTTTCGGAACTTCATCATATTCTCCAGTCAGTTGGTTTTTGACCTTATTGGCTGTTTCGTTGAAGAAATTAGTCGCTCCGATGAGCATATTATTGGAGATATTATCTAAGTGTCCTCTAAATTTCAACCAAGGTCCTGCCATGGATATATGATCCGTCGTACATTTTCCTTTTGCTTTGATCAATAAAAACATATCCGAATAGTTCGTACCATCCCATTTTGCAAATGGAGCTAAAAGCTGCAACCTAGACGAAGTAGGCTCTACCGAAATAGTCACTCCGCTTCCATCCGCTAGCGGTGCTTGGAAACCTGCATCTTTCACATCAAATCCATTTTTTGGCAATTCATCACCTATTGGTGGATCCAGTTTTACGGATTCTCCATTTTCGTTGGTTAACGAATCTGTCAATGGATTGAACGTTAGGTCGCCTGCAATAGCTAAAGCTGTCACAATCTCTGGCGATCCAACGAATGCATATGTATTCGGGTTTCCGTCTTGACGAGCAGCGAAGTTTCTATTGAATGAATGAATAATCGTATTTTTTTCTTTTTTATCAGCACCCACACGATTCCACATACCGATACAAGGACCGCAAGCATTGGAAAATACCGTTGCGCCAATTTTATCAAATGCATCTAAAAACCCATCTCGCTCAATCGTATATCTGATCTGCTCCGATCCTGGAGTGATGGTAAATTCTGACTTCGTTTTTAGGTTTTTGGCAGAAACTTGCTTAGCTAGAGAAACTGCTCTTGATAGATCTTCATACGAAGAGTTCGTACAAGACCCTATCAATCCTACTTCGATATTCGTAGGCCAGCCGTTAGCAGCCGCAGCTTCTTTCATTTTCGATATTGGTGTGGCTAAATCTGGACTAAATGGACCATTGATATATGGCTCCAATGTATTTAAATCTATCTCATATACTTCGTCAAAATATTTCTTAGGGTCAGCATAGCACTCTGGGTCAGCATTCAAATGCGCTTTGATTCCATTGGCTAAATCTGCCACATCTGCTCTTCCAGTCGCTCTCAAATATCTGTCCATAGACTCGTCATAGCCGAAGGTCGTCGTCGTAGCTCCGATTTCAGCACCCATATTGGCTATAGTTCCTTTACCAGTACAAGACATATTATCCGCCCCTTCTCCGAAATACTCTACAATAGCTCCTGTACCACCTTTTACAGTGAGGATTCCAGCTACTTTCAAGATCACATCTTTCGCAGAACACCAGCCATTTAATTTTCCTGTCAATTTAATTCCTATCAATTTAGGCCATTTGAGTTCCCAAGGAAGTCCTGCCATGACATCGACTGCATCGGCACCACCGACGCCTATTGCCACCATTCCCAATCCACCTGCATTCACTGTATGTGAATCCGTGCCTATCATCATACCTCCAGGGAATGCATAATTTTCTAGAACTATTTGGTGAATAATTCCCGCCCCCGGCTTCCAAAATCCGATACCATATTTATTGGAAACTGAAGCCAAGAAATCAAAAACCTCTTTACTGTCTTTATTCGCGAATTCTAAATCCTGAGCCGAACCTACTTTTGCCTGAATCAAGTGATCACAATGCACCGTCGAAGGGACCGCTACTTTGCTTCTACCACTAGTCATAAATTGCAATAAAGCCATCTGCGCGGTAGCATCTTGCATAGCGACTCTATCTGGGGCGAAATCTACATAGGCACCTCCACGAGCGAAATCTTCAATCTTCTGATCTGTATGTAAGTGTGCGAAAAGAATTTTTTCAGAAAGGGTAAGAGGACGATTGACTACAGCTCTTGCTTTGTCAATTTTTGCGCCGAAAGTTTCATATACTTTCTTAATCATGTCGATGTCGAAGGCCATGGTTTGGATATATTTTAATGTTAAATGATAATCTTAAACGAGTTAGTTATGATTCGCAAATATACTAAAATATACCTTATCTAGACTATAGATGGCGTTCAATTATTATATATTTAGAATTTTTAATAGTCAATATATATGCTCCATTGCCATTTTCGTTAATCTGTTCGTAGCTTTATCCCTATAAAAAAAGTGCGCGGCATATTAGGTCCATAGATATAGTTGCTATCTCTATTTTTACCTAAATCAAAATCATTTTGATATTCATTGAGCATATTTTTCATACCTGTAAATAATTCAATATCATGCTTGAGTTTTGTTAAACATATAGTATAAGAAAGTTTACAGTTGAGCTCTGAAAATGGCTTAGTCTCTATCATTTGATCTTGGCTGAAATTAACAGCTCCACCATAATGCGCTAGCTCCATGCTGCCAGTATATACATAGTTAAGATTAAAACTCCACACTTTATTCGGTGTAAAACTAATATTAGCAAATCCATAGCTACTGGGCGTTCTCAAAAATAATCGCCTAGGCTCCACGCCTTGGATATATTCTACAGGATTTTCAAATTCACTATTCTGCAGTGTCAAACCTGTTTCGACTTGAATTTTGCGGTTATAATTAGCCCTTAATTCTAAAGTAAATCCTTTCACCAGAGCACTCTGACCATTTCGCTTCTCAAATATCTCTCCAAAACTATCCTGACCTAAATGCTCTAACACAAAGGCATTCTGAAGTTGTGTATAAAATGACTCTAGGGTGAATCCAGCGATGACTTTATTCCATGCCTTATCATAATTTACCGAAGCACTTATACTCTGCGACCTTTCCTCTCTTAAACTAGGATCCAGTCTGACTCTAGAGACTCCTCCGCCCGCAAATGCAATATGTAAATCTGTATCAAAAGCCTGTGGGGCCCTAAATCCAGTACCAAAGCTCAATCTAAACTGGGTACTCAAACTAGGCTTATATAATAAAGCTACCCTAGGATTGAAAACTAAGTTCTCGATAAGGTTGTGCTTATCCATTCGTACACCTGATAATATGTTCAGCTTATCTGAAATATCCCAATCACTTTGCATGAAGGAGCCCCAATTCTTCGTGTGCTGATCTACCTTGTATCTATAGCTAGCTATTTCATCTTGAACCTCATCGGATATATATTCTGAACCAAGGGTTATCACATGTCTTCGTTTAAATAACTTGGCTAGGTCATGATTGAGTTGAATACCTCCTTGCCACGTAGTAGTATTGGATAGACCATATGGCGGATTCTCAAGATGCGCTCTGATTTCTTCTGCAGAGTCGGGATAGATTCCTGTATAGTGATTTCTTTTCGTATTCTGAAGCGCTGCATATAGAATAAGTGCTGTATTATTTTGATTGAAATTGAACTGATAGTCTGCACTTGCCATCCATATTCTGTGGGTTCGCTCTTCGGATTGTTGTCTTAGATAAGCCGTTTTATCTGCCATCTCACCTCCAAGACGGTATTCCTCAAGATTGCTCAGAGAAAACTCTAGTTTTTGATTCTGATCCAATTTTAGAAAAGAAGTTAGACCGAGCGATGTCAGATCAAGTTTTGGTAGTTCGGAAAAATTATCTTGATTGGCATCAAAGAAGTCTCGCATCCGTTTATTGACAAAAAAGGTAACGCCCGCATTATGGCTATCGCTCACTAGGGTAGCATTTCCTGTAATATTGAAATCATTCGATTTGCCATCGATACTTTGTAAAAAAGAGCCAAACTCATAGCCACTTTTTTTAGGCAACTTTGTAATCACATTGACCGTACCGCCTATAGCGCTAGAGCCATAGAGTGATGAACCACCCCCTCGTATGACTTCTATTTTTTCTATCATATTGACAGGCAATTGTTCCATGCCATAAAGACCCATCAATGGACTGAAAATAGGTCTACCATTTATTAAGATTTGAGAATAACCCCCTTGTAGTCCGTTCATTCTTAGTTGAGTGTAATTGCAGGTTTGACAATTAGTCTCTACTCGCAGACCTGGTTGAAATTTCAACCCTTCAGACAAGTTACATACTTGAAGATTGTTTAGTGTTTTGCTATCCAGTATATTGACTATAACCGCACTTTCTGTCTTACGCTTAAACGTTTTCGTACCCGTAATTACTACTTCAGAAATAAACTTATTTTTAGGACTTTTAGAGGCTTCTCGATTAATAGAATCAGATTGCGCTAACAAACTTTTTGACACAAAAAGAAGTAACACCGTAAAATATCTGAAATTGATTGGTTTACTTTTAATACATAAATGGTATAATGTCAAGCTCCACTTTCTTTCCTTATACATCTTTACAGTATTTCATTGCCAAAGTAAAACTAAGAGTAATTCTAAAGGGACTAACCCTAGGAGAAAATTATTTATAGTGTGCTATCACACTACAATACAGACCTCACAGCCGCTATAACCTCGGAAGGATTAGGGAGATATGCTTCTACTAGATTAGGAGCATAGTGCATAGAGCTATCCGCCCCTGTTACACGTTTAATGGGTGCATCTAAATAATCAAAAGCATAACGCTGAACTTGGAAGGTGATTTCAGAGGCTATACTTCCAAATGGCCAACTCTCTTCTACAATAACTAAACGATTGGTCTTTTTTACAGAATTTACTATAGTGTCTATATCCAGCGGTCTAATCGTTCTTAAATCTATTACCTCACAATTTACACCATCTTTAGCTAGCTCATCCGCTGCTGCCATTGCTACTTTCATCATTTTACTAAATGAAACAATCGTACAATCTGTTCCCTCTCTTTTCACGTCTGCTTTTCCTATTGGGATATAATATTCCTCATTAGGTATATCACAGTTATCGCTATACATCATCTCACTTTCCATAAAGACAACTGGATCTGGATCTAGAATGGCAGACTTTAATAACCCTTTGGCATCATATCCGTTGGAAGGAGAAATAACCTTCAGTCCCGGAATACTAGCATACATGCTCTCGAATGCCATACTATGCTGAGCTCCAAGCTGACCTGCACTACCATTCGGCCCTCTAAATACAATTGGATTGGAAAATTCTCCAGCACTCATAGATAACGTCTTGGAAGAATGATTGATAATCTGATCGATAGCCAATAACGCAAAATTCCACGTCATAAACTCTACTATAGGTTTAAGCCCATTCATAGCCGCTCCTACTCCTATAGCCGTAAAACCTAATTCTGCGATAGGTGTATCAATGACTCTTTTCGGGCCAAATTCATCGAGCATACCTTGGCTCACTTTATATGCACCATTATATTCTGCTACTTCTTCACCCATTAGAAATACAGTTGAGTCTTTTCTCATTTCTTCACTCATAGCCTCTCTTAAGGCATCTCTAAATTTTATTTGTCGCATAATTTAATAGTTTGTGGTATCCATGTTCTATCTTTTACAATGATCAAACATTTCTAACCCTTTATTGTTCAAAATTATAAATTTAAAATTATTCTATTGGCTATTTCTCTCAATTCGTCTTGGCTTAACTTCAATCTAGGATAATTAAAAATGAAATCGCGTCCACTTTCGATAGGCATAAGGTGAATATGAGCATGCGGCACTTCTAGGCCTTCCGCCCACATTCCTATTCTAGCATTAAAGGTCTTCTTCATTGCTATGCTTAATCTCTTTGCGAATAAAATTAAATCAGTCAAATCTCTATCCTCCAATTCATAAAACTCATCTACCTCCACTTTAGGAACTACTAATAAGTGCCCCTCTTTCAAAGGATTAATATCCATAAAGGCAAGGCAGGTTTCATTTTCAGCCACTTTTACACTTGGGATTTCACCTCGAATAATCTTAGTAAATAGTGTCATAAATAAACCGTTGAATCGAACAATTATTTTGTAATATCAAGAATCTGATATTCCATAAGACCTGCTGGAGTTTGAATAACTACTTTCTCTCCCTTTTTATGACCTAGCAAGCCTTTTCCAATTGGAGATATCACAGATAATTTACCTGTCTTAAAATCTGCCTCTATTTCAGAAACCATTTTATAAGTAAACTCCTTATTTGCTTTTAGGTTTTTCACTTTTATAGTGGTCAGAATACTCACCTTGGAGTCATCTATTTCCTTTTCGTCTAATATTCTTACATTGGTCATAGCCATTTCCAGTTGGGCTATGCGCTTCTCGAGTTTAGCTTGTTCCTCTTTAGCAGCATCATACTCAGCATTTTCACTAAGGTCTCCCTTCTCTCTAGCCTCTGCCAATGCAGCTCCAGCCTCTGCTCTACCAGCGGTCTTCAACTGATGTAAATCTGCTTTTAATTTATCATAACTCTCTTTAGTCAAAAATACACTAGCCATGTTTTAGTTTTATCTATAATTTATAATTAAAAAGAGGTATCCACCATTGGTGGACACCTCTTTATTTTCAGATTGCAAATATACTATTATTTTACAACTTTCAGTTCTATTCTTCGATTGTTCTTGCGACCTATATCTGAATCATTCGTATCCTTAGGCTTGGTATCTCCAAATGCTTCTGAGCTAATACGCGAAGCATCAATTCCCTGCTGTACCATAAGGTCTTTTATAACTTTAACCATTTTTTCAGTCAACTCCATGTTGCTTACAGCATATTTCCCATTATCATTATGAGCCTCTATCTTTATTTTCATATCTGGATTATCCTTCAAGATATTCACTACATTAGTTATAGCTCTTTTTCCCATTCTGCCTAAAGAATCAGTTCCTGCTTTGAAAGAAATACTATTGGCATTTTCATTTAACTCTTCCTGTGGAGTCTTCTTTGGTACATCAGAGCCAGTCTCTGTAGACTCTGCTGGTGTTTTCACCTCTACCTTTTTAGGTGCAGGTGTTTCTACCTTAGGAGCAGTAGGTGCTGTGGCAGCAGGTTTCTTAACTTCTGCCGCTTTAGGTACAGCTGGCGCACTCGGTGCTGGACTAGGTCTAGACATATTTTCCAACTTAGCATCCAAAACTTTGACCTCTACTCTTCTATTTCGCTGCTTACCTTCTTCAGAGCTATTATCAGCCACTGGCTTGGTTTCACCGTACCACTCTACCTTCATATTGACGTCTGGAATTGCTTTAAACTCATTCAAATATCTAGCGACAGTTTTAGCTCGTAGCTTAGACAGACGCATATTATTTTCAGGAGTACCATCATTGTCCGTATGTCCTTCGATAAGGAAGCGAGTATCTGGATAATTTTTTAGTAAGTCACCTACTACCATGAGTGCTCCTTCTCCTCTATCCGTAAGAATAGCTGTCCCTGTTTTAAATTCGATATTACTGGCGAAATTCTTCAGCATATCATTCACCTTTTTATAGTCAGTGACGGTCTCTATTTTAGCTGGAGCATCACGGAATATAGTATCATACTTGGTGATATACTTTATTTCAGGCTCTGGCTTTTTCTCAGGTTCAGGTTTCTTCTCCGGCACTACTGTTTTAGCAACTTCTGCTGCCTTCGCGATGACATATTCATCACAGTAGCTATATTTATTGGTAAAATAAACAAAACCGAAATTATGCGTACCTCCGAAAACCCATGAAGGTCTATAGTTATAGCTAATTTCAAGTACTGCTGGATTTTTTGATTTCTTCTTATCCTTCAATTTTAGATCATAGGATATACCTGCAGAAGCTCCCATATGAGCTCTAGTAGTAGTCTCCTTATTCAATGCGTTGTCTTCATAAAGGAACCCAGCTCTGAGCGATATCTCTTCCCTAAAGGAATACTCAAACCCTAGTCCATAATTATTAGGCGTAAAGGAGTTATACAAAAAATTAGTAGAAACGGATAATCTATGGATTGGCTTACAAAAAATATCTGAGCCAACAGGCTTAGCTCCAAAGTACAAATCCTTGCTCAAGGCAATAGAGAACTGAGTAGGTAGTTCGAACTTTGCGGCTCTATTGTAAAAAGGCAAATCATATTGGGAACTACCTTGAGGTACTGGTCTATTTAAAATAAGTCCATCACCCGAATATTTCATTGGAAAACCCAAATTTCTTACAAACACCCCAAAGTGAAAATCTTCTTTCTCACCAGTGGTATACTGCATACCTGCATCCAAGGCAAATCCTGTCGCTGATAAGTTATTGATGGATTCATTAATTAATTTCCCAGTGATACCAGCTCGAACGCCTCGTCCAAAAACTCTGGCATAAGACAAGCCTAGATTAAGATAAAAAGGAGAAAACGTACTTAATGGTTCAGGATTTATAGACGTAGTTCTATCAATATCACCAAAGGTCATATAGCCTATAGAAAAGCCAATATTATTTCCATTAGAAATCTCACCCCCCACACCTACATTGAATAACGAAGTTCCCGTTGCAGACAACCAACTAGTATAATTACTAAACACCGAAAGCCCTTTATTATGAGCCAGTCCTGCTATATTAGTGCCTAAGGCATCAATCCCTCGCACATTGGCTGAATTTATCCCAAACAAACCCATAGTTCTTGCTTGTGTATTTATCATTAACTCATAGGCACCTGCCTCGCCAACTCTATCTGAATTTCCTGCTTTACTAGTTAAACCTGCCATTAACAGACAAATAAACCACAACCATTTATAAAACTTCACCATATCTATCTTTCTTCTTATGTGACTTTAAAAATTACTTACATCTGTTGATCGCATAGTAGCGAAAAGTTTCAATACTTTCGTGCCAATATTAGGCGCCTCTACATTTATATAATACACTCCACTAGCTACTAGAACACCAGAGGTAGACCTTAAATCCCAAATGATAGAATTGTCATAATTAAACCCGCCAGAGGTTTCGCCATATTGTCCATCAACAATTCCCGTTGGATCAAGTTTGAGTCTGCGCACTAGAATGCCATCTGTAGTAAATATACTTACAACGCTATTCTTAGGAACATTTACTATTTTTACAGTATTTTGAGTTGGATTCAACTCATAGGCTGAGAATGCATAATATGGATTCGGTACTATCGTCATCTTATCGAAGGCCGACACTCTCAGGCTATCACTAGCCACTGGAGCAAACCCTTCTGTATTAAACTCATATACAGATTCATTTCCAATATATTTACTATAAGGCTTTTCAACACGTACTTTTATTTTTACCTCACTTGGTATTTCATAATCGCCCGAAACATTATAAAAAGTATAATTTTTCGCTAATAAAGGCACACAAGTCCAAGCTATCTGACGATAAAAGTTTGAGACATTTATGTTAAGGGTTGCGGTATTTCCTGTTCCGTTAAAAAGATTAAAATTGCTTTCTAATAAATCCCTATCTGAAACCACCTTGCCCTCACTATATGGCGTATTCATTACATATATAAACTGGCTACCGCCATATAATGGATTACCTAAAACCGTTTTAGTTGTAGTATCAGGATCCCACACCATATTAGCCGCATTTTTTCCTCTAAACCTAGAGTTTTCACCGAAATAAACATTCATTCGCACACCTGTTTCTAGATTGATAGCATAACCAGGAAACCAGCTTAAACCTTTTCCTTCATTGTCTAATTGACCATTCTTCCCAACACTACTAGCTTGACGAAGTTGACCTTTAAAAGCAGAGCCTTCGTTAAATACTTGAGATTCCCCTGTTTCAAATACCAAAGCCCTTGACCACTTAGATTGGTCATTGGTGATGACAAAATCTAAACTATAAATCGAGTCTAAATTGTTTTCAGGAGCTTCCCCCCAAGTTAAATTGGTGAGAGAATCTGCTGTAACTCTTCTCCATTTAAATCCTGGACTGAAACTTTGGTAATTATTCTCAGAGGCTATAGCCGTAATAGTTGCATTCGCAGCCAAACAATAAGGGGCAAAAGAACCATCTAAAATATTACTAAAGACTTCAGTAGGATCAGTAAAAATTCTTGTGTTATTGATATAATTATAGGCTGACGCAAATTTTCCTTTATTATCATTAGTTGTGCCAGAACGAATCCAATCGTTTTGCGCTACACCATTTTCATCAGCGAGCAATCTCAGCCATTTCTTTGAACTATCTTTAAAATCAATAGAACCGCCAATATAACCATAGTATTTATTGCCACTTCTTTGTATTGATCCAACTGTATCAGCCATCGTATGAGCAATTGCAATTCCATAGCTTTCTAACTTTCCATTAATACTTGCAGAAATGGATTGACTAAAATCTCGATCTAGTTTTCCTTCAGAATAGATTGTTCGTATATTACCATTTTCTGTTATCTCAAGACTCCAACTAGTTGAATCTAATTTAAATCTATTTGGATTGAAGACAATCGAAGAATCGGCCATTGTCAATTGAAACTTCGCATTTTTAACTTTGAATGGATCTACCACTTTTACTAAAATTGGAGATTTTCCTCCAGCATAAGTAAGTCTATCTTTCGAATTAGTAGACACAATTTCAGCTTCATCCGCAGGATTCGCTATATCTAAAAAGTACTTTCCATGACCTTGTCCTTGTAATCTTGTCACTGGTATTCCTTGGCCATAATTCGCTTTTGCTTTTACTCCCCAAAAGTCATTATTATGAGGTGAAGCCTTGAAAATTTTAATAGCCTTACTAAATATTAATTGATTTCGTTGAAAATCAGTTGCTAAGCCGGGATTTTTGAAATTATTGTATGCGAAAGCGACAGTAGCATAATAGTAAGTTTTGTTATTTATCAAGAAAGATTGTCCTTCAAACTGAAATAAGTCTCGATCTATTTTTATCTCCCTTTCAATACCTACATTTGGCATTTTTATGTCTTGATCTATAATGGTTATTGGGCTACCATTCACCACATCCTCTTTAAAGTTAACACCTCTCGTTATACCATTCTTTCTATCCATTATTTTAACTAGTTTGGCCTTTGAGTTATCTTTTAAATCGCTCAAGTTACTAACGGCATTTTCGCTTAAAACCTGATAAATCGCGTAACCTTCAAATTTGTAAGTTGTATCCTTATTCCAAAAGGAAAGAGGTATATCAATATTCTTAAGGTTATAATTTTCGCCATAATTATTGGACGATTTTGAATTTTCCAAAATTAAGTGGAGTGTATTTGGCGCTTCTATAATTTTTAGGTCTGGGGCATCAGGACCAGGAGATTTTTCGAACGAGAATTCAAATAAACGCTGTGCTTTATCATCTGCATCTTGAAGATAGCGCATCGCAGGTCTGCAGCCATTCTGAGAAGCTTTGGGTGGTCTCACAAATACACAGCCAATAGTTATATTTTCATGCGTGCCGGCCTTCATATCAAAAGGCCCCGAATTCTGCAACCAACGTAAATCTCTTGGAGAATAATTTCTATCACACATAGACCATTCTCCTGCCTTGGCTGGATCACCTGAAAAACAAAATTTGGTAGACGGAAATCCTGAAGCTATACAGTCGTTGCTTAAGGTAAACGATGATCCTCTTCTTGTCAATCCTTCTTGAAAATTTCTAAATTCGATCTCTGTCGTTGGATCACTTACATCTGTTCCTGTAGCGTTCACATAGTAAACAAAAGAGGATAGACCTATAGGTTGACCATTATCCTTTTTCGGACCCTCAAAAAAATCCGCACCAAATATTGCCGGTTGATCACCATAACCTGGCGGGTCATCAAAATCATCTGAATTATAAACAAATCCCAATGACCTAGTCGTATCACATCCAACATAGTCATCGTTATAGTTACCTAAATCAGCATCCATATATTGTGACATATAAGTTTGCTCTAGCGTTACATTAGACTTATTATATATATCATAGGTATAGAAGGTCATATCGTTCAATTCGTCAGACGATTTGAAGGCAAAGGCCAAACAATTCATCTGTACACCTATTGGGGTAGAAGATGGTCCAGTATGGTTATTTCCAACATCATTTATTACCCAAAAAATCATTTGATCCGCGAATGTAAATTTATTCGCACCACTTTGACAGCTTGGATTTGGGCTCACTGGCTTTATTGAAGGTACATCCCCTGCTTCTGGATCGTAGATACAGTCTCCATCTACATCATTAAAAGGGGCTAAATTCTCAGATAATTCATCAGTTGTGAATAAGCCCTTTTTAATTAAATATTTATTTCCTTTTCCAGGCCATTCCAATATAGACAAGCTAATACCCTCTTTATTAATTGCCGCATTGATTTCTTCCGAAGTTACTGACCAAAATCTATCAAATTTTTTACATCTATCCTTTTCAATGCTGCTAGCTCCTTGCGTTATTGCACCTGGCCACCAGGCATTACTACCCCCTTGACTATATCTAATAGCAGCCATTCTTAGATTTCCTCCTACTTTACCTGATACCCATACGGAACCTGCAAAAAGTGGCGAAAGTGCACGAACTTGATCCTTGACTTGCTGTGGGGTTCTTTTTGGCGCTTCATATTGAGCCGCATTTCTATCCCACCATAGATCCGATGTATTTAAGAGCATAGCTCTTATATTATTCACCTCTAGTAAAATCTGTGCATCCCCTCTGACACAATCACCTGCACGAGCTCTCAGATTATTTTTATTATCAATTGGGTCTGCTTTTATACTCGTATTAATAGCCGCCTTGGATACTAAAACCCACGATACTAAAACTATTATCCATATTTTTTTCATAACTAATTATTTTATACTATTAAAATGTCATTACTGCTCCTAGTTGAATCACACGTGGTCTTACAAAATGGGAATTGCCGCCTTCAGGTATTTGCAACGCAATATTATATAAATCTCTAAATGCCTGACCATAACCCTTAGCAATTTGTTCCTTCGAGGTATAGTCAAGTAGGCCTTCCTTACTAGTCAAATAACCATCCCCTGTTGGATTTCCTGTGTATCTATACACCGACAATATATTCTGTGCATCAAAAATATTTGTGACTTGAAGATAAATATTTAATCCTATGGATCTACGATTATCAGGCCCTTTAGAGGAATCTAATTTGCCAAATTTAAAAGAGATATCCTTATCTATCTTCAAGCTAGAATTAAACACCCATGGCATGTTAGCGGAATTGATATCTCCTATATTGAATGCACGTACTGTAGAGTTCATATATGCTTCAGGAGTAGCTTCCCTTTGTAAGGAAAAAGGTCTTCCAGAGTAGAGTGTAAAATTCAAATTTGCTCCGAAATCCTTTAGGATACTAGGGATATTCTTGTTCTCTGGATCTCTACTATCAAATCTATAATTTGCAGTAAAATTCAATGTATGTCTCTGATCCCAATTCAATGGAAAAATAGTTCTGAGATTTCCCAATCCTGCGTTGATCAGATTTTGCTGAGCCGTTCGTGATGAAGAAGTACCCTCAGCAAATTGCATAGTATAGTTTGCTTTTAACTTTAGGTTTTTTACTCTACGTTGTTCGTAAGCTAAACCTATGGATTTCATGGTAGAATAATCTGAATTGTTAAATGTATTATACGCTCCAGGATAGGCTCCGACAATTCTAGTTAGTGATACCTGATTAGAAAATTCACGATATTGGAAACTAACCGTTAAGGTAGATCTAGAATTTAACCGTTGCTTAAATCCTAATTCTAAATCAGTTGTAGAAGAAAAGCCTAGGTCCGGATTACTTATGAAAGATGTATTTCTTCTTTGAAGGAGGTTATAATAATTGAGGGAAGTAGCGACGGATGCCCCTTCTTCTGGTCGCTGGTTCAATACATCATAATGCGCAAACAACAAGGCAAAGGTATCTATCTCGAAGGAGAAGTTAATACGAGGGGCAAATGCAAACTGAGCAGGAGCACTTTTAAACATAAGAGTTGGATCAAAAGTAGAAGTACCCATGGTTCTTTTGTCCCTTTCGGCTGAAGTATTACCTTGCAGATAAGGCTGCGTATTAGACCCTGTTGCTATTTCAATCACATTTGGCCCCACTAGTTCTGACCCTTCTTTAGAGTACCATTGATTTCCAGCTCTATAGCCAGTAATTCTAGTAGGATCGATGGCTTTATCAACATAAACTACTGCATTATCTGGTATATTACTAGGATGTGGGCCTAGATTTTTTACTTCACCTTTTGTTCTTCCACCTTGAGGAACATAAGGATCAATCAATGTATTTGAATTTGGATCAAAATAATCAACACGGAAACCAACGTTTAGTGCTAAAGACTTTAGCTGAAATCTATCTTGGATATAACCAGCAGCATATCGTGGCATAAATGCCGCGACATGTCTTTTATAATTTCCCTGTTTATCTTTAGCTGTAAAAAATTCATTAAATGTAGTAGACATCCCTAGTTGATTTCCATATACATCATAACCAGCCCCCGATGCAAAGTTATTGTTTAACAGCTCATCAGCGGAAAACCACTCCAATTTCATTTTATTTGGATCTAATTCATGAATATTTATTCTTGTCAACGAATCTCCGCCATAAAGTGCATTTCTTAGATTACGTGAAAAATTAGTTTGCTGACCATCAGAGACCTCCTTATCGTACAATAAGGTGTCAAATGCAGCAAACGTAACAGAATCTTGTTTTATATAATCCTGCAATCGCATGCGAATCGTGCCACCGCGCATTACTAAGAGCGGGTTGAAATTCTTGGTATTATCCGCGGATAAATGAGTATTCAAAAATGCCGACTGTGCTGTAGACCATAGAGTTAATGGGCTTATGTTATAAATACTATTTACTCTTTGTTCTAATTCAAATCCTGCTTCGATAGTATGCTTATTCAGATTTTTAGATGCTTTCACCGGTTGAATATCAAAGTTAAATGCCCCAGTTACCCTAAACTGCATATTATCCTGCTTTTGCATTCCATTAAATATCCTAGCTGAAGGGAAAAACAAATCGTGAACTGTTACATTTGCTCTTAAACCATTTACAATACCTCCTGCATTCTCGATGGCATTTACTGATCTCAAAGGACCAGTAGCGCCATCTTTGCCAATTGTATTGTTATACATTGTTATGAAAGAGCCCGTCTGCGATGCCGCTAGAGGATTTACCGTTCCTGGAGTATATTTTACTCCATTTGGAGTAGATACATTTGCAGTAACAAAATCCGTCAATGTAATAAATTGATTTGCGGCATAATATACCTTAGTCCCATCACCACCACTTTCTCTAGTGTAATTCCAATCTCTCACTTCTTCAAATTTTCCAATGTAGCCATAATTCCATGGATTCTCACCTCCTATGGGTGACTTAAAATCCTGGCCAGAAAGAGTTGCATCTAATTGTAACGAAAAAGTTGTATTTTTTATGGCTTTTTTTACTTGTTTATCGCTATTAAATAAAGGTTGGTAGAATCTTAAATAGCCATTAAAACTCTTATTCTTATAAATAGGATTATTTTGATAATTTAGTAGTGAATATCTAGCTATGAAGCTATTATATTCATAATCTTCCCCTCGAAATCCAATGGTGATATTTGTACTATTTGGAATCACTTTCCAATCTAGTTTGCCATTAAATCGTATAGTTCTTCCTGAAGTATTCTGATGTGCCTTAATCGGTTCTAGGTCATTGTAGGTTAAGAATTCTTGCTCTAAAAGCAATCGTGTTCCATCGCTGGAAAGTCTATAGGGGTTGTCCTGCAACTGCTTCAATTTTGAATCATTTACCTTCCAATTCCCAACAGCGGATGGACTAGCATCGCCTGTATATTCATACTCCCCTCCAATAGCAAAACCTAATATTGGCTCGCCTTTAATTTTTATCGGTGAATTTGGATTAAGAGAATCTATAGTCGATTTTCTTCTCAAGATAGGGCCTCGCAAACTAAAATTGCCTAATTTGTATGCATACGGATCTAAAAATTGCGAAGTCAGTCCTTCGATACTTCCCATTAATTTATCTGCTGGTCCTTTAGTGACAATACTAATGACTCCAGCATTTGCATCTCCATATTTTGCTGGAACTCCGCTGGTAATAACCTCTAGCTGCTCTATCTGATTAGCAGGCACATTTGGAGAACCAGTTTGCTTCACCCCATCTACGAAATAAACTAGACCCTCACCTCTACCACCACCTACGTTAAGCGCACCTCCCACATCTGCCTGAGCTACACCTCCTGTAGAAGCCGCGATTGTGGCGACATCTCTTACAGATGATTCCTTCACATCATCAGCACCTAAAACCGTCTTTTTCGGATCAAATACATCTATTAATTTAGTTGGTTTTATTTTACGCTGATCTTTAATGACAACTTCTTTCTTGGTATTGGTTTTTAGTTCAAATCTAAAGTCTAAATTTGTTGGGCGGCCTGCATCAACTCTTACTCCAATTTCTATTGCAGGCTGTTTGCCTACAGAAGTGGCCATCAAATTATAATTGCCCGGATTCATTCCTTTCAAAGTATATCGACCATTAGCATCTGCCTTAGTTCCTTTAGAAGTTCTCTCCTTACCTGCTAAATCACGAATAACGACAACCAAGGCGAATGGCACTGGCTCTCCTTTATCATCTAATACTTGACCCTGTATCTCACCTGTCTGGGCGGTAGCAGTAAAAGAGGTAATCAATAAGACACTTAATACATGTAAAAATTTCTTCATATCTTCTCTGAGTTCTTTATTACTAATTATTTTCTTAGTGCAAAGGTGCACAAAAAAATCGAGCAAATTTAGCAGTTTTGTTTAATTAATATAAAAAAATTTGACACTTTAACGAAAACAGAGCTCATTTAGCTTCATTATAGCTCCTTCGGCCATCTTCTTTTTGCTTTCATATGTCCAGCCAGCTATGTGAGGGGTAAGGAATAGCTTGTTTGCCTTAAGGAAAGATTTGCCTCTTTCATCGAGTTTAAAAGGCTCATAGTCATAGACATCGAGCATAGCTCTTTTAATACTCCCGCATTCTAATCCTGCCCATACATCTTCTAAAACACATATTCCACCTCGGGAAGTATTAATCAAATCAATGGATTTGTTAAATTTTTTGAGAAAAGAAGTATTTATGAAATGACAAGTTTCATTATTCAAAGGTAAATGAAATGAAACGATATCTGCTTTTAGAAAAATTTCTTCCATACTTGCTTGCTTAGCATTAGTATTGGCTATGCTGGCTCTCACATCTATAAGATCATATACAAGTACTTCCGTTTCAAATCCTGTCATGAGCTTTGCTAATCGGCTACCATTATTCCCACAGCCTATGATAGCTAAGGTCTTCCCGCAAAGTTCTTCGCCTCTATTAGACTCTCTACTCCATATGTCCTCTTGCATCTCTGACTGGGCTTTATACATATTATTATAAGCAGATAAGATGAATCCTAAGACATGCTCGGCCACCGCATTGGCATTTCCTTCTGGGGTAGATATTAGGTGAATCCCTTTTTCAGAGCTGTAGGACTGATCTACTATTTCCAATCCTGATCCTATGCGAATAATGCATTTTAGGCAGTTTGCAAGATCTATCAGTTGCTTGTTTAAATTGATTTTGCTATTTATTACTAATATTTCATATTCGGCTATACACTCCTGAATGGATTCCGTGGTGACATCCCATAACTGATCACAACTATAGCCAAGCTTTTCTAACCCGTCAGTCAGGCTTTGGTGAAACTCTTCAGTAATTAGTGCTTTCTTTATCATTTTTCAGTGGACAGTTTTTTCAGTTTGTTCAGTAGTCAGTTATTTCAGCTTATTAGTTTGTTCAGTGTATGCAGATACGAGAAAATTGCAAAAACACAAGCTTCATTTTCAAATCAGCTTATCATCACATTCTCAAATCATCTCATTTGCTAATTACCAAATCCTCCGACAAGGCACAAAACTGCTCTACACTCAGTTGTTCGGGTCTAAGATTTTTAAAAAGCTCGTAACGGGCGGTTTCCTTAAACTGCAATCCTTTTAGAGAATTACTGAGCATTTTCCTCCGCTGATTAAAAGCTGCTTTGACTAATTTTTTCAATTGATTATATTCTGCTAACGGCGTTGGTCTCCGCTGCATAGTTATCACGCCTGAAATCACTTTTGGTGGTGGATCAAATGCTTCCGATGGAATATCAAATAAATATTCCACTTCATATAGGGCCTGAGTCAATACACTCAATATGCCGTAATCTTTGGTGCTATGCTTTGAGGCTATCCGCTTGGCTACTTCTTTTTGAAACATTCCTACACTATTCACTACAAATTCCGAATTTTCTATAATCCAAAACATGATAAGATTAGATATATTATATGGGTAATTGCCTACTATACTAACTTCCTTACCAATACTAGTCTTAAAATCAAAGGTTAGTACATCTTGATGGTAAATCTTATCCGCAAGTTTAGGAAATTTTTTTGGTAATTCCAATACAAATCTATCATCTTTTTCTATTAACCGGTAGTCTGGGATATCCAAGACCATTAGATGCTGAGTGAGAGCGCCCATACCTGGACCTACCTCTATAACGGTTTCCAATGGAGTCAATGCCTGCACAGCTTCCACGATTCTACTTAAAATAGTCTGATCTACCAGAAAATGCTGTCCTAGCGCCTTTTTTAACTCCAATTCATTCCGATTTTAAGGATATTAAGAACTTTATTATACTATATTTTATTAGCTTTGCAAATTTATACCTAATTTTTAAACCTTATCCATATTAAATATAAATTATGTTAGATTCAAAACCAATCCAAATAGGCGCAGGAAAAATAACTGTAGCTAAAGAAAAGGTCTATATTCTAGAAAAGAAGAGCGCCAATGCTAAAATGGGTTTTACTCCATGGGAATTAGCCGAATTAAAAAAATCTGCTGAAAATGGCGGAATAGCCATTCTTCGTTCTGAAAAGGAAACCAAGATCGTAGTGCAAATAGACAAAGTAGCTAAAGATAGTATAGCCAGATCGAAAGAAGAGTGCAGACGCAAGGGTGCAACGCTTTTCAAGGAGACAAAAAAGTTTCAGATAGAGAATGTATGCATCACCTCCTATGTATCAGAACCTAGTCTTAGCTTATGTCTAGCTGAGGGTATTGTCTTATCCAACTATCAGTTTTTGACTTATAAATCTGAGAAAACGAAAAATTATCTCAAAAAAGTAACGATTGATGATGCTCGACTTAAGGCAGCTGAATTCGCAGAGCTAAATGAAGTCCTCACTGGCGTATATTTTGCAAGAACCTTAGTGAATGAGCCTGTAATAACCCTTACCGCTGAGCGCCTTAGTCAGGAAATAAAAAAACTAGGCAAAGCCGCTAATTTCACGGTCAAGGTACTTGATAAAAAAGAAATAGTGAAAGAAAAAATGGGGGGTTTATTAGCTGTCAATTCTGGCTCCCAATTACCTCCTACATTTACTATTTTAGAGCATAAACCTAAAAATGCAAAAAATAAAAAGCCATATGTCCTAGTTGGAAAAGGTGTCGTATATGATACAGGTGGATTGTCCCTCAAGCCAACAGCTGGCAGTATGGATTCTATGAAGTCTGATATGGCTGGTGCAGCTGCCGTAGTAGGTGCTATGTATGCTATAGCTAAAAATAAATTACCTATACATGTAGTAGGTTTAATCCCTGCTACTGACAATAGACCAGGCGAAATGGCCTATACTCCTGGAGATGTAATTACCTTAAGAGGAGGTATCACTGTAGAGGTTCTCAATACTGATGCAGAAGGAAGATTAATACTAGGCGATGCACTAGACTATGCCAAAAAATATAAGCCAGAATTAGTACTTGACTTAGCTACTCTCACTGGAGCGCAAGTCATGGCTATAGGTCAATACGGCGCTGCTATTATGGGCTCTGCTTCACAAGACATCAAAAATGAATTGACGGCAGTAGGTTATGATACACATGAAAGAGTAGCTGAAATGCCATTCTGGGATGAATATGATGAACTCATAAAATCTGACATAGCTGATATCAAAAATGTAGGTGGTAGAGAAGGTGGCTGCATCACGGCTGGAAAATTCTTAGCTCGTTTCACAGATTATCCATGGATACATTTAGATATAGCAGGACCATCTTTCCTTACTTCGCCAGAGCACTATAAGCCAAAAGGAGGCACAGGTTATGGTGTTCGATTATTATATCAGTTTTTTAAATCTAAAATATAAATGTCTGTAGAGGAAAAAAAGAGACCCGTAATAGGTATAACTATGGGCGATGTCAATGGCATCGGGCCACAGGTCATCCTCAAAGCTTTGGAAGATGAAAGAATCTTTAAACAATGTCAAATAGTCGTTTTCGGTTCGGAAAGTGTAGTGCAGTTTTATAAAAAGACGCTTCCGAATCTAAAAACAAATTTTCATATTTTGCAGAAGCAAAGTGAGTTCAAACTGCACTCCAAGCTACCCACACTTATAGAATGTGCTGACAAGCCAGTAGAGGTAAACATGGGTGTTTCCAATGAATTTTCAGGTTCTTTGAGTTTGCGATTTATCAATGATGCACTTTTTTTCTTACAGCAGAATAAAATTGATATTCTAGTGACTGGGCCAGTTAATAAAGCCTTTATTACTACCAATCCACCATTTTCAGGTCATACAGAGTATCTAGCTCAGAAAGCGAATACAAAAGATACACTGATGGTGATGAACGCTGATGCACTGCGAGTAGCTATGGTTACTCAGCATATACCATTGGAGGATGTATCTAAAACACTGAACACACAGCTGATATATGAAAAAATAAAACTATTCAACCAATCTCTTACTATGGACTTTGGGTGCCAGCGACCTAAAATAGCCGTACTAGCCCTCAATCCTCATGGCGGGGAAAATGGAAAAATAGGCAAGGATGAAATTGAAAAAATCACTCCTGCTATAAAGAAGGCTGAAGGTGAAAAAATGATTGTACAAGGTCCATTTTCTGCAGATAGTTTTTTTGGAAGTGCCAAATTTCCGCATTTCGATGGCATTCTGGCAATGTATCATGACCAAGCATTAATACCATTTAAATATATCTCGGGATGGGATGGCGTCAATTTCACAGCCAATCTACCTTATGTACGTACGTCACCAGATCACGGTGTAGCTTTAGACATTGTAGGTACTGACGCTGTAGACTCAAACTCGATGTATAACGCTATTACTAATGCTTTAGACATCTACCATATGCGGGCTAAACAAAAAACTATGCGTGAAAATCCCTTGCCAAAAATTAATTTAAAGAACCTAGAACGAAATTAATTGAAGTCAAATAGTGTTGTAATACCGACGATACATTATAAAATAGACCAATAAATTTAACCATAAGTCAATGTATGTCGGCATTAAACCAGAAAAAAACCTGACAAAAAAGCTAATTATAAATGGTATAATAAGAAAATAAAATCCAATGAGTGCACCCGTAGAAATATATTTCGAGCAAACACCTAATCCCGATAGTCTAAAATTAGTCACTAGTAAACTATTGCTACCTAATATAATCATAGACCGAAGAAAAGGAGAAGATACCTCAGAGTTTCCCTTAGCTGAAAGTCTTTTTGAAAAATTTGATTGGCTTTCAGGCGTTTTTGTCTCTAATAATTTCGTTACATTAACTAAGAATAGTCCCAATGACTGGTATGAATTCATGAACGAAGCCAGGGATTATATCAAAATGTATATTGAAACCAATCTAGAACTTGTGACCAAATCATTCCTAGATCGAGAGATAGCTGAAAAAATGGAAATACAAGAAGATACTATCGAAGGCAAGATAAAAGATTTATTGGACAAATATGTAAAGCCAGCCGTAGAGAAGGATGGAGGGTTTATAGCTTTTCACTCATTTGAAAATGGATTGGTCAAGTTAAAAATGCAAGGTTCATGCAGTGGTTGTCCTTCCTCACAGATAACGTTAAAGTCGGGGATAGAAGGTCTACTAAAGCGCATGGTGCCTGAAGTAATGGAAGTAGAAGCGGAAGCGGGATAATTATAAGTTACAAGTCTAAAGTGAAAAGTGGAAAGTTTAAATATGTTGCGAGGCTATAATTCAGTTTTATAATTAAAATCTAAGATCTCACTTCTTCCCGATAGCTATCGGGACTAACATCTAATTCTTCAAAATATGCAAGCACGTCTAGAATCTATTTACGAGAAAATTCAGAAACTTGTGACTCTTAACAAAGAGTTAAAATCTGAGAATGAAAAGTTAAAATCTGAGATAGAACTATCTAGAGATGTGCAGAATAGACTAAAAAATGACCTAGAAAAGCTACTAGTGGAAAAAGAAAACAACGAAAATAACCTAAAATTCAATACCTTAGCGGCTGAGAATTTAACAAAAGATCAAATAAAAGCTCAAATAGATCAATATATATCTGAAATAGATAACTGTATAGCGCAGATAGAGAAATTATGAGTCAGCAGGAGAGAGTCCATCGCGAGGTGGTCATAGCTAATAGAACGTATCCCCTCAAAATCTTTAAACAGGATGAGGAAAAGATACTTAGTATAGTTAAATCCGTCAATCACAGGATAGAACAGTTAAAATCTGCCTATGATGCCAAGGATAACCAAGACTATTTAGCCATGTGTATATTGCAATTGTACGCGCAGCAAAATAGCCAAAATACAGCTAGTCCTGTCTCTGACATTTCCATAGAGCCTGAAATCGAAAAGATAGAAGGTCTTCTCCATACCGCACTAGAAAGCTAGTCTATTCTTATCAGGAAATATTGATTTAATTTTTTAAATTAATATATAAACACTAGATAGAATCATGGAAAATCCAATCTTATTAGCCGCCATAGGTGGAGCCATAGGACTGATAAGTCTTATTGCCGGATTTATTTTCGGTAAAAAAAGCGTCTCTGCTGACGTAACCAAACTGGAAGAAGAGAGTAAAAAAGAAGCGTTAAGAGTAGTAGAAAATGCCAAAAAAGAAGCTGAAAACATTAAAAAAAATCAGCTCATAGAGGCCAAAGAAGAAAAATTAAAACTAAGTGCTGAATTTGAAAAGAGCACACGCGATAGAGAATCAAAGCTGATTCAAAAAGAAGCTGATTTTAAAAATAGACAATCTCAACTTTCCCAAAAAATAGAACAACAGTCTAGAAAAGAGAAAGAATTAGAAAACGAAAAATCACAACTAGCTAAATCTCAAGAGACACTAGAAAAAAAACAGGGTGAGGTAGATAAGCAATATGAAACCTTTCAAAAAGAATTAGAGAAAATATCGGGTATGACCCGAGAAGATGCTAAAAATCAATTGATAGAAAGCGTTCGCGCCAAAGCAGAAGGTGAAGCTTTAAAGCAAGCCAAAGTAGTCTATGATGAGGCTATGAATAAAGCAAATAAAGATGCTAAAAAAATCGTAATCCAAACCATACAGCGAACAGCCTCAGAATATGCTATAGAAAATACCGTCTCTGTATTCAACCTAGATAGCGATGACCAGAAAGGTCAAATCATAGGTAGAGAAGGTAGAAATATTCGAGCGATAGAAGCAGCTACAGGATGCGAATTGGTAGTAGATGATACGCCAGAAGCCATCATCATATCAGGTTATGATCCTATACGAAGAGAAGTCGCTAGATTATCACTTCAGCGTCTAGTAGCCGATGGCCGCATACACCCAGCTAGAATTGAAGAAGTAGTATTGAAAACCCAAAAGCAACTAGAAGATCATATCGTAGAAATAGGCGAGCGTACTATTCTAGATTTGAATATTCAAGGTATGCACCCCGAACTAGTAAGATACATTGGAAGAATGCGATTCCGTTCCAGTTATGGTCAGAATCTATTGATGCACTCTCGTGAAGTAGCGAATCTTTGTGCGACCATGGCTGCGGAACTAGGATTAAATCCTAAGCTAGCTAAGCGTGCTGGACTTCTCCACGATATTGGAAAAGTTCCGGATGAAGAATCCGAATTATCCCATGCCCTTTTAGGTATGAAGATATGCGAGAAATATGGCGAACATCCAGCCGTATGCAATGCCGTAGGTGCCCACCACGATGAAATAGAAATGAAATTTATGATTTCTCCTATCATACAGGCATGTGACTCTATATCTGGTGCTAGACCAGGTGCTAGAAGAGAGGTCATGGAGAGCTATATGAAGCGAATCACAGAACTAGAGCAGATAGCAGGAAGCTACAAAGGTGTAGAGAAAGCCTATGCTATTCAAGCAGGAAGAGAGCTTAGAGTCATAGTAGAGAGCGATAAAATCAATGATAAAGAATCAGAAGATTTATCATTCGAAATAGCGCAGAAAATACAGAATGATATGACCTATCCTGGTCAGATAAAAGTGACAGTCATTCGTGAAAAACGAGCGGTCAACGTAGCTAAATAATTTAAAGGCTTACCGCATAAGAACTAGTTTTGGTCAATCCCGCACGTACGGGAGACCAAAACTAATTCTAGCGCGGTATTAAAAATTAGTATAGTCTTTTTCTTTTTAAATTCATTTTTTATGATTTCATTAAAACAATGTTTCCAATATGGTCTCGGTCTATGTCTCCTGAGTGCCACACCTACAGGAGTGGTCTATAACTATGGAGGTATAAAGGTAACTGCTGTCAAAGAATCTAATGAACACGCTAAAGCAGAACTCCTCGAAGCTAGATACGATAAGACCCTCGTTGATAGCCCTAAACTTGTTTACCAAGTTAATAATTATGAACTCAAGGCTAACTCAAAAAATAACATCACTGGCATCTGTGCAAACTCCAAAGATGGACAGCATATACATGTCATAGTCGATAATAAACCCTATACAGCTATTTATCAGCCAACTTATCTACTAAAAGAAGATAGCGGCTCACATCTGGTTCTCTCCTTTCTATCTAGATCACATCATCAGAGTATCAAACATCCAAAAGCCTTTAAGCTCCAGCAAATAGATCTCGGTAAGCCAAACAAAAAGTACAACCTGAATCAACCTTATCTTTTCTATTCTCGGCCAAAGGGCATCTATACTGGAGAAGATACAAAAAACATTTTGTTAGACTTCTATTTAGTCAACACTCATATCTCACCAACAGGCAATAAAGTAAGAGTAACAATAGATAATCAACATATTTTTACGGTCAACAAATGGTGCCCATATCTAATAGAAGGCCTAGCCATAGGAGACCACACCGTAAAATTAGAATTACTAGATGTTAAAAATAAACGGATAGCTAATCCACTTTTACCTGTCGAAAGGAAATTCAGCATTCAAGTCAATCCTTAAATTTCATTTTTATTCTGACAAAATGTCCAAATCCAGCTATTTGGAAGGCAATTTGATGCATATTGAATAAAGTAAAAACTAAATCTAATGGAAGATAAGGAAAAAACAAGCGCAGAAGAACAGGAGATTACACAAGATGGCCAGATAGAAACCGAAACTAAACAAACACCATTGGATAGTGATGTAACAGAAAACACGCTAGAAACTCAACTATCAGAGCAGAAGGACAAATTTTTAAGGCTCTTTGCAGAGTTTGATAATTATAAAAAAAGAGTAGCTAAGGAGCAGAGAGAATTCTATGCAGTTGCTGGTAAGGATATAATTCTAGAAATGATTTCTGTCAATGATGATTTTGAACGTGCACTTAAATCGTTTGAAGATACTGAAGATTTGTCAGCAGTAAAAGAAGGAGTGCGACTTATCTATGACAAATTAAACAAGTCTATAGAAAAGAAAGGGGTAAAGAAAATCGAGGCTAAAGGTTGTGATTTTGATGTAGAAAAACATGAAGCAATCACGGAAATACCTGTGACTGACGATAGCCAAAAAGGTAAGGTGATAGACGAGGTAGAAAGTGGCTATATGATGCATGAAAAAGTCATACGATTTGCTAAAGTAGTTGTAGGAAAATAGCAAAAAGTCTAAGATAGAAAGTTCAAAGCACTAAAAAAATAAATTAGGAGCAAGTCAAATGGCAAAAAGAGATTATTACGAAGTATTAGGTGTCAGTAAAGGCGCCACTGACAAGGAAATTAAAGATGCTTATAGAAAACTGGCTATTAAATTTCATCCTGATAGAAATCAAGGAGATAAAACTGCGGAAGAAAAATTTAAGGAGGCTGCGGAAGCATATGATGTCCTCGGCACAGCTGAAAAAAAGCAAAAATACGATCAGTTCGGTCATCAAGCATTTGATGGCAATGGCGGATTCGGTGGTGGCGGATTCGGTGGCGGCAGTATGAACATGGAAGATATTTTCCGCAACTTTGGAGACGTATTCGGAGGCGGCGGTGGCGGATTTGAAGGCTTCTTCGGAGGATCAGCGCGAGGAGGTACTAGAAGCAATAAAGGTTCGAGTATTCGTATCACCACTAAACTCACACTAGAAGAAATAGCAAAAGGAGTAACAAAAAAAGTCAATATTCCGCGCAAGACCAATTGCAAAACATGCAGTGGGTCTGGAGCTGCCAGTGAGGCTAATGCCAAAGAAAACTGCAAGCGCTGTAATGGCTCAGGAGTCATACGCAAGGTGCAATCTACTTTTCTCGGTCAATTCCAAACAGAAACAGTGTGCCCTACCTGCGACGGCAAGGGAGATGTCATCCTCAAACCATGCAAGGTATGTAATGGAAAAGGAGTCAATGTAAGTAAAGACGCCATAGATATCAATATTCCGGCTGGCGTGCAACAAGGTATGAGCCTAAGTCTTCGTGGAGAAGGGAATCAAGGTGAGAACGGTGGTAGTAGAGGAGATCTCATAGTGCAAATTGAAGAGATAGAACATGTTACATTTATACGTGATGATAAAAATATAATCTATAATCTTAATATCAATTTTGCTAAACTAGCATTAGGAGCAGATATCGTAGTCCCAACCATTGATGGCAATGTCAAAATCAATATCAAAGCAGGCACACATGCTGGAAAAATCTTAAGACTTAGTGGCAAAGGTATCCCTGATGTCAATGGATATGGAAAAGGCGATCAACTCATAGTAATCAATGCTTGGACACCTCAGCATTTATCTGCTGAAGAAAAAAAGGCTATGGAGAATCTAGTGAATTCATCCAACTTCAATCCTGACATTAATGCTAAATCAAAAGAAGGATTCTTTAGTAAGATGAAAGATTTTTTTAGCTAATTTCACTCTTATCAGATTCTATTTCTTGGCATCTAATTTATACAGTATATGAATTAGTCATCGGTCAAAAAAATGACTAAAACTAATTCAAGGACAGTATTATACCCAATATTGATTGGTTTATTTTTATTACATAAATGGTATTACGTCTTATCTTTGCTTAGCATAAATTTTTGTTATGGAAGATAATTATCTAATAGTAAGAGAATACGAAGAAAGAATTTCAGATTCTAAATCGGAAAAACACCCAGAATTTATATCATTTAAACATGAAAATGGTTCATTCTATTTTGCATGGATAAAACAAGGCAAGGTCTTCCTCCGAAGTGAAGGCTATGCCACAGCAGCCGCCCGTGACAATGGGGTGTTATCTGTTATTAAAAATGGTGGCGATAGAAATAATTATAGAACTGCCTCTGCCCATGGGGCACATTTTCTCTTTCTGGTAGCTGGAAATAATAAAGAGATAGCACGAAGCTATCCGATGAAAGAAGAGATAGAAACATTTATAGCTTTAGGGCTCATAAACGAAGCGGACGCTAATGCATCAGAAACTATCCCTGAAGTTTCCGATAATACAGATGAAGTAATTTTAGAAGAAAAAAATATTACTTCAGATGAAACCGTTGTAGCAGAAGAAGCACCTGAGTCTGACGAAATAATTGATAACGAAAACACTCTGCCATCTGATTCTATAGACACCGTCATACCTCAAATAGAATCCAATGTATTAGAATTAGAAGAAATTGAATCACCTATCCATGAAGAGACGGATAAAAAACTGCTGAGCACTCCACTCTTAGAATCTTTTCAAAAAGAAGTGAAAAATACCGAAGTGCCCCTAGCGACTCAACCAGAAGTAGTATTAAAAAAAGAAAATGAACTTCCATTAAATGTAATTGGTGAAGAAACCAAAGTAAACAGCTCTGAAACGACCATAGTAGAGCCCATCACAGTAACTATAGATCATGATAAACCAATAGAACAGGTTATTGATCTTAAAGAAGCAACAGACTACTTATATTCTAATACAGAAAAAGCTGAAAAGAAAACTAAACTAGGTGCTATCCTAGAAGAAGAAAACATGGAGGCTAAGAAAGGAGGCTGGCGCTGGTTATTGTGGTTAATCCTTATCGCACTTTTAGCTGCTCTCCTTTGGTGGTTATTTCAAATGAAGGGATGTGAGACAATAGGAAGGATAGTAAATAAAGACAAGGTCGCTGACTCAGCAGCCAGAATTAAACAAGATGGTATTCAAGCTGATACAAGCCAGCAGTTGGATGCCGCTTCTCTTCAAGCGAAAGCTACATGGGAAAAAACTCTAGGCGGAATGGTGGCCATTCGACTGCCTGACGGTTCGGTACTCAATGTGCCAGAAAATGGAACGGAAAAAAGACTGGTAGAATATCTAGAAGCGAAATGTGGAACAAGTGAACTGAAAAAAACGTGGTTTGACATGGATAGGATTCTTTTCAAATCTGGAACTGATGAATTGAAAGAAATTTCTAATGAGCAGATAACCTTGCTCGCTAAAATTTTTAAGTCCTACCCTAATAAGAAATTTAAAATTGGTGGCTATACAGATAATGTAGGAAATCCAGAAGCCAACATTCGTCTCTCTGCTATTCGAGCCGCTGCGGCTTCACGCGCTATTGCGTCTAAAGGAATTGATTCAGCTCGGATGCGTTATGAAGGTTATGGTCAAGAACATCCTATCTGTCCTGCCAATGATACAGAGGAATGTAGAGCCAAAAATAGACGTGTAGCTATACGAGTGGATGTTTGTGAATAGATAAGCTCCCTTATTCTTTTATTACTTTAAGAGTATGTGGTTGATTTTTATCTTCAACCATCACCCAATATATTCCTCGCTTCATGCCCAATTGCTCACTATTTAATTCGATCAGTTTGGTGCCTTTAGGAAGTTCACGATAAAAAATCACTCTTCCACTTATATCTAAAATTCTGATTGAAACTATGTCCGAATTATTCTCAATGGTAAAGTCATTGACTATTGGATTGGGGTAGATTGCAATTGTTTGCTTTAATGAATTTTGAATTGCCGAATTAAATCCACCTCCAGTGCCTATCATATCATTTCCTTTAGTAGTAGTGACCGTATCCCCATTCTCCAATGCTAAAAAAGCAGTTTGACTATTTAAAACTCTATATTTAAGAGAGGCTGTTTGAGTTTCTGTATTTTTAAATACTTGACTAAACTGGTAGGCCCAGTTTTGGCAAACAAATTCGCCTAAATTGCCTGACTCCATCGTATCCGCATGGGTATAGAAAGTCGATCCATTTTTATATCTTAACTCTATTGGTTTGTCAAAATCAATATCTCCATGTATGCCTCCATATTCTATATATGAACTACTCGAATTGAGTTGGCCACTGTTATTGTTATATGACTGATATATAAATCCATTATCTATAAGTGGGATTTTCACGCTAAAAGAACTCGTTGGTTTAGTTAAATTACTTAACCCCTTGGCAAATATTCTTAGGTCATAAAAATTTTCGTCAGCATTCAGCTTCTGATGAAATAAAGACAATAATCTTTTCGGCCTATCATTTTGAAATTCTAAATAACATTTCGGATTGGAGAGCAAATTGCTATTTTTTACATCCATGGTTACAGAACTGCTTGTTTCATTTATTATTTTTCCAGAAAGTGGAAACACAAGATGTTTAAACTTAAACTGTGCTTTATGATTTAAAATAAGTCTCGTTTGTGAATTCGAATTCAGATGCTTTAAAATCTCCTCTGGCAGTTCTACAAATTCTCTACCATTTTCCTCTACTTTAAACGGCACACTGAATGCAATTTTTGCCTTTCTAGCAAATGTAGTTGATATCGGAAATATTTTCAAAGAGTAGTTATCATCCCATTCCTGCTGTAATATGGATGGGTCGATTTTTCTATTGACTATAGAGTCATAAACCCAATTAGCCTCTCCTCTTGGCATTAACTTCGCTCGAATAATAGTAGACGAATTGAGCCATAAATAAGAATCATAAAAGAAAGCATCCGTTGGCATTTTAAACTTCATTTGTGCTTCTAATAAATTGTCCTTATATGAAGGTAGTTTGCCATAATAATTATTAGGGTGATTATTGATGGAATCTACATAAACGACAAAGGTCATTTCCACCCTAGCTCTATGTCCATCAGGGATTACTTCTATTTCCATATCATCCATATAACCCTTATATATAGACCACCTCCCCTGTGTAGGCAGAATATCTAGGGTTGAGAATTGAGCACTAGATGAAATAAATAAAACTAAAAATAAACTGGATAAAATCTGTTTCATGATAAATAATTTTAAAAATGAACAATGCACTTATGAGAAAACTAATACCACTGTAACCAAACAAAACAAATTGATACTATTTAGTTTGTAACAGTGGTATAATGCAAAGATAATTCTTACAAAGAATCAACTTGTTGCATTCAGTTATAAAATTTTTGCAAAAAGTAATAAAGAAATACCCTTTATTTCACCATATCTCTAATAGAGCTATCCCCAATTTTGACATCCGAGAGCCTTCCCTTGCCATCTTTTATATAAACTATGGCATATGTGGTTCTGACTATGTCTAATTGTCTTTCTCTATAGATTTTTTCTGCTGCAAGGGCTTTGGTTTCTTCCATATAGTACTTATCAAAAGGGAGGTCAAAATAGACTTTGTTTAGACTATCAAAATCATCCTGAAATCGAACTTTAAGATGGAGGTAATTTTCTAAATTAGGCTTCTCCTTTTCCAATGATTGGATATAAGCGAAACCATGACGCTCTGCCAAAATACCGTAAACCTCTTCGCCTGGCAGCCATTCCTTCTTATCCGTGACTATACAAAAATTTTCTTTAAAACTAAGCGTTATGTATTTTCCTCTAAATGGGTCATTGGGGTCTATAGGCGCTGTTTTAAACTTATACGGTCTACCTTCCAGTATGTCTTCACTCTCTGCAATCATAGAAATGGGCACATAAATCTGGGCTACTATCGTCAAAGCAAAAGCCAGAATTAAAATTATCTTTCTATCCATGCTCTTTTCGTTTTTTTATCATCCAATAATTGACGGCAAAGAAACCAAGGCCAAGACTAACGAATATCAAGCCGCGCAAAACAAAACTCATATCTGTATCAAAAAATCTACAAGCGACTAATATAGAGATGATAACTAGTCCATAATTCAATATGCCTAGATGATTCATATTTGCACCTTGTCTTATGGTTAAAACACCGATAGTCAATATAAGAATATTAATAAGAATTTGCGCTAATTGAGGGGAGAATTGTCCTATTATAAATATTGCTGTAAAGAATATGAAGACAGGCATTATTGGCTGTAAATCTACTTTCCAATTTTTCCCTTTATTTTTAAAATAATAAAAATAAATCATCAGAGCTAAGACAAAAAATAAGAGTGCGAAATAAAACGTTTCTGTTTGAAAAACTTTAATTCCCCATATCACATCTTTCATAGTTGTCCAATAATCTCTGAAGCTAGCTATAAATAAGCATGTCATCGTAGCCAAGGAGCCGAATAAAATAAATCCATTGGATAAGGGTCCCTGCTGTGGGCTCTTATAAATATATCCTAACCCATAAAAGTACGCAAACAAGGATATAAAAGTGATACTCAACAATTGAGGAAACTCACCAGCAAGTGATCCAACACCAAAAGACAAACTAACTGGAATTAGAAAGCTGTGGAAGTTAATAAAATTGGTTTCTATTCTCCGTTTGAAGAGAAGGAATAAATGAGGAATAATCGCTAAAAATAACAACCAATAAATAAAATTAAACTGTCTCTTAGATGACCAATAATCACTTTCTAATAGATAATAAGTAATCAGAATAATATACAATAAAGATGCCATACTGGATCTCGCTATATAAACTATAGGTAAGACTAATAAACTCCATGTCAATAAAAAACTCCCTAAATTCCCATCAATATTATAAATCTGACTGACTAGCGAAATACATGCCCCGATGGCAAATATTAGAAAACAGGCACTGGCTTCCCGCCAGGTTTTACTTTCCTTCTTTTTGAATATAGAATATCCCAGTGCTAATTGACCCAGCATTAATGGTATAAAAGCCAAGAGTGTTTTAATACCTCGTGATAAGGTATCCCAGTTGTGCGCTATGATTAAAATTATTCCTAAACCCACTAATAGTGCACCTAAGATTCCAAAAACAATCACCAGTTTGTTTGGGGAGGACTCTTCTTTTTGGATGTAATAATCCTGTATAGCATTGGCTATCTCTGGACTAATAACATTGGCCTCTACTAACTCTTGAATGTCTTTTTGCAAATCAATAAATTATTGAATCTGTGCACTCGTTTTACCAAATCGGCGCTCTCTATGCTGAAAGTCTCGCACACACTCCCAAAGGTGTTCTCTTTTAAAATCGGGCCAGAAAATAGGCAGAAAAAAGAACTCTGCATAGGCTAACTGCCATGTCAGAAAATTAGAAATTCGCATTTCATTGGAAGTGCGAATCATGATCTCGGGGTCTGGAAAATTTTTCGTGTACAAATGCGCTGCCATACAGTTTTCATCTATATCTTCTAGCTTCAATTGATTTTGAAGAACAGCTTGTGCTATGGACTTAGCTGCTTGGCTCACTTCTTTTTTAGAGCCGTAGTTGAGTGCTAAGATTAACGTGAGTGACTGACAGTGCTGGGTGTCTTTCTTTGCCTGGAGAAGATGCTGATAAGATGCAGCTGGCAGCTCATCTATAGCTCCAATGGTTTCTAATCTAATGTCATTCTTTAATAATTCTGGCGTTTCTCCTACTATGGCTTCTACTAGCAGATTCATTAAAAAATCTACTTCTTCTTTTGGTCTATTCCAGTTCTCCGTAGAGAATGCATAAAGAGTTAAGCATTTAACTCCTATTTCCAAACAGCCTTTGATAGCCTCCCGCACGGACTCTACACCATTTTGATGGCCAAATGTTCGGTCCTGTCCTTGGTTCTGAGCCCATCGTCCATTTCCATCCATAATGATGGCTATATGCTTAGGCACCTTGTTCTTATCTATTTCACTGGTTGTCATATCTATACTCAAGCTAGGGCAAAGTTAATTGATTTCAAATTAAAAAGAATTAATTTAATCACTCGAATCCAACATTCTTCTATTTTTGTAGTTATCAAAAAAAACTCTAACTGTTGATGAAAAAACTAAAACTAGGACTAGCGGCAATATTCTTATTTGTTGCCACTTTCTTTATAGTCGCTTTCAAGGATGTAGATTACTTCGAAATATCCAAGAATATCGATATATTCGTTTCTCTTTTCAAAGAGCTCAATATACACTATGTAGATAAGGTAGAGCCTAGTCATGCTATCCGAGTAGCTATTGATGCTATGCTGAAAGATTTAGATCCTTATACTGAATATTATTCTGAAGCAGAAACAGAGGACTTCCGCATACAGACTACTGGAAAGTATGGTGGCATAGGTAGTTTAATTTCGCAGCGCGATGACTATGTCATCATTGATGAACCCTATGAAGGAATGCCCGCTCAGCTCGCAGGGCTCATAGCTGGGGATAGAATCATAGAGATAGATGGCAAATCGATGAAGGGCAAGAAAACAGATGAGGTAAGCAAACTACTAAAAGGACAAGCAGGCTCTTCATTTAAAATGACTTATGAAAGGCTACAAGCAGATGGCAGTTACAAAAAAATGTCAACTGATATCATGCGAAAGAAATCAAACTTAAAAATTAAATTAGAGAGCTTTATGGAAAACGCAGGAGCAGATGTGCGCGCCGAATTTCTTAAACTCAAAGAGGGAAATAAAGATATGAAAGGTTTGATTTTAGATCTTCGAGGGAATCCAGGAGGCCTTCTGCATGAAGCCGTAAACCTGACTAATATCTTTATAGATCAAAATAATGAGATAGTAAGCACCAAAGGTAAAATAGCAGAGATGCAATCTATCCATAGAACTAAGCGAAGAGCAGATGATATGAATATCCCTTTAATTGTATTGACTAATGGTGGTTCTGCGTCTGCATCTGAAATCGTCGCTGGTGCTGTTCAAGATTTAGATAGAGGGGTTATTCTAGGAGGGAAGACGTTTGGAAAAGGCTTGGTTCAGAATACACGACCACTGCCATACAATACTCAATTGAAAGTAACTACCGCTAAATATTATATTCCATCGGGTAGATGTATACAAGCTATCAATTACTCAGAAAAAAATCCTGATGGCTCTGTCAAGAAAGTGGCAGATTCATTGAAAATGCCGTTTAAAACGAAGGCTGGTAGAATAGTTTATGATGGTGGAGGTATAGACCCAGACATGAAAACAAAAAGTGCTTTTCTAGCACCCATAGTCTACTACCTAATGGCAAAAGGAATGACGGCTGACTTTGCGAATCAATATGTAGCCAAAAATGCAAAGCCAGCTTCCGCTAAATCATTCCGCCTTCCGGATGCTGAGTATGAAAAATTTATTCAGTATACGAAGGCTAAAAACTTCTCCTACGAATCAGAAGTAGATAGAGAATTAAAAAGTTTGAAAGAAAAAGCTGAAAGTGAAAAACTAATGCCGAGCATTCAAAAAGCTTATGACGAACTTGCTGCCAAACTAAAAGAAGCGAAGGCAAATGAATTTTATATCCATAAAAAAGACATACACGAATATCTGGAAGGAGAAATTATCCGCAGATATTTCTTTAGAAAAGGAGTGGTAGAGCATGATTTTGAGCACGACGAGGATATCATAGAATCCCTCAAATTGTTTGCAAATCAAACAGAGTATAACAAGTTACTTAAAAAATAATTAACATGAATCTAGATTCAGTATCCATAACATTAGGTTTAATCAGCCTATTTTTCGCTATCACATTCCTACAGTCTGGGCTAGATAAAGTTTTTCAGCGTAGTAATAATTTGTCCTGGTTCAAATCTGTCTTTGAACCGAGTATCATTAAACCTATAGTTACACCTTTATTTTATTGGATTACAATTCAAGAACTAGTCATTGGTGGATGGATGCTGATCTCAGCCTATTCCTATTTGTTTCTAGACTGTTATTGTGGACTAGTGGCTGACTGGGGTTTCATTCTTTGTCTTGCACTGCTTATTCAGCTTTTTACAGGTCAGCGTATAGCCAAGGACTATCCAGGGGCATCAGGCATTATACCTTATATCATAGTAGCACTTATAGCTCAGGGTTTATTTTCCCAATGTTGTTGTGCTTAAGAATTCATAATAAATGAAAAAATTTGTAGTAACCATAGCTGGTGATTCTGGAGATGGTATTCAGCTTCTAGGCAACGCCTTTTCAGACAATGTAGCTCTAGAAAATTTGGATCTCAATACTCTCCCTGACTTCCCTGCGGAAATTCGTGCACCGGCTGGCACCGTGCATGGTGTATCTGGCTTTCAGATTCAGTATGGTGGGGAAAAAATCAATACAGCTGGCAATAAATCTGATGTTTTCATCGCTTTCAATGCGGCGGCATTAAAGAAGTATTTTAAGACACTAAAACCTACCGGAGTTTTAATTTACGATTCGGCTGGGTTTGATGCAAAGAATTGTAAACTAGCGGGATTTGATCTAGCTGAGTTAGACGCTATCCCCAATAAAAAGCTGGAAGTAGCCTTCTCTTCTATGACCAAAGAAGCACTTATTGGCTATGCAGTAGAAGATAAATCCAAGGATAAAAATAAAAATATTTTCGCTTTAGGTTTTCTGGCATTTGCCTTGGATACTTCCATAGAAAAAACAAAGGATATTCTTAAAAATAAATTTAAGGACGCCCAATTAGAAATGATGGAAGTCGCTCTAGACAAAGGTTATCATTATGCTGAGACGATTGAATTTGCTCTAGAAAAATTAGAAGATAGAGCCCATTTCAAAGAGGGATATTATCGCAATATCAATGGGAATTCTGCGATTGCTTTGGCCTTAATTTCTGCGCCGAAAATATTCGGAAGAAATGTTTTCTTCGGGGGATATCCCATCACTCCGGCCTCTGATATTCTTCATGAGTTAGCTAAACAAAATTTAAAGGAAGTCATAGTAAAACAAGCGGAAGATGAAATAGCCGCCGTGACTATGGCGCTAGGAGCAGCCTATGCAGGCCATATAGGCGTGACGGCATCCTCGGGGCCAGGTATAGATTTAAAACAAGAAGCTATAGGTCTAGCACATATGGCAGAGCTCCCCCTTCTCATAATAGATGTACAACGCGCTGGGCCTAGTACAGGACTGCCGACCAAGGTAGAACAGTCCGATTTAAATATGGTGCTCAAAGGACGTCACGGTGACTGTCCTGTGCCTGTTTTAGCCATACGGAATCCTTCCAGTGCTTTTGAAACCACGCTACAAGCCATTGAAATGATGATTCGTTTTCAGACTCCTGTTTTTTTATTGAGTGATGCATTAATAGCCAATGGTAGTGAGTTATGGGAAATACCTAACCTAGAACCACGTCATTTTGAATTGTACAAAAGTGATAAGCCTTTTAATAGATCAGAAGATAGCTTAGTCAGACCATGGACAGATATAGGTCAATCTGGTATCAACTATATCGCCGGCGGGCTAGAAAAAGATTATTCAAGCGGTCATATCTCCTATGAAGGCGAAAACCATCAAAAAATGGTCGAGACTCGATTTAATAAAATTATGAAAATGTCAGAATATCTTCCTGACTGCATTCTAGAGCAAGATAGCTCTGCTGGAGGAACACTCATCCTGAGCTGGGGCTCTACTTATGGCGCTGTGAAAGAAGCATTTCTTTCTTTATCTCATGATGTAAAAAATGTAGCGCATTTGCATTTGGATTGGATATTTCCTTTCCCGAAAAATTTTCTATCTCTAGTCCACAACTATGATAAAATTATTGTTCCTGAACTCAATCATGGGCAATTTGCTGATTATCTAGCAGCCTACTATAAGAAACCCATTTATAAAATTAATAAGATAAAAGGGATCCCATTCTTTGAAGAGGAATTGACTAAAGAAATCACAGATATACTTAGACTTGAGAATAGTTAGCGAAATTATAAAGTCATATAAATCCACTTCATTAGTATTTCTGCTAATGTTGGCGCATGTATGTAATGCACAGGATGCAATTACTTTCGAAGATATTTTAGAAAGTCAAAACATCAATTTCACCAAAAGTATTATCACTACCCTTTCTAGTCCACAATTTGAAGGGAGAGATATAGGACGTGAATCTATTACTAGAAGCATAGTCTATCTCGAAAGCCTCCTGCGTGCCTATAATATTAAAACCTATTTTGATAATTATCGAGTACCTTATAAAATAGATGCTAAACAAACAGGCTATAATATAGTAGGACTCTATCGAGGAAATCTTCGAAAAAAATCTGCGATTCTCATCACTGCAAATTATGACAATCTAGGATTAGCTAAAAATCGAACGACAGCAGATAGTTTTTTTAAAGGAGCGAACGACAATGCCACTGGTGTATCAGCGGTACTTCAACTCGCTTTGTTTTTCAATAAAATAAAACCAAGGGAAAATATTATCTTCGCTTTCACATCTGGGAAGCATAAAAATATGATGGGCGCTGGCTTTTTAGCTGATACCTTTTCCAAATATGACTATCTTGATATTAAATACGTAATCAATCTGGACATACTCGGCAGACCGTTTGAAACTGGTCGAAATAATTTGCTATGTATACAGGATACTGTCAGCACCATCAGCTCCCAATTAAATAGCTACATTCACCCAGAATTTATAAATATCGCTCAGGGTGACATATTTAAAGAATCTACGGAATGCACACCGTTTTACAATATTCTCAAAGTGCCCAGTGTTACCTTGACCTCCTTCAATTTCGAAAATGATAAGTACTACCTCACGGTTAAGGATGAAATTGATAACTTATATTTAGAATACCTACATCGCACCACAGCTAGGTTAACATTTGCCTTGTTTTCTTTGATTACAAACAATAGAATGGTAAAGTTTGGGGAAGAAGAAATGGGAAAATAATATTATCATTACAGCAATTAAAAATACACCGATATGGCTATTAAAAAATATCTAGAAGAATTTAGGCTTTTTGCCACCAGTGGAAATATGTTTGACCTTGCACTTGGAGTTATTATTGGTGCTGCATTTTCTACCGTTGTCGATAGTCTATCTACGGATATCATTGGAGATTTCATCGCTGCTCTAGGTGGCGTGCCAGATATGTCAAGACTAACTGTACCATTTCTCAAAGGAGAAATTCACGTAGGAAAATTTCTAAATACACTGATTGGCTTTCTAATAAAAGCAGCGGTGCTATTTGGACTTGTTAAGGTCATCATGAAACTCAAACTCGCTAATTTTCGCGCACAAGGAAGCCGAGAGTGTCCTTATTGCAGAGAGTTTATTCCAGTCGATGCTATCAAATGTAAACATTGCACTGCTGATGTCAAGGCAGTTATTGACGGAGATGAAGGGGCAGATGAGAGATAAGTACTAGATAAAAGTTTCAAGTTAAAAGTAGAAAGCTATACTTGTCTGCTTGTTCGCAGAACAGGCAGGGAACCAATGACTCTTACGCTAAAAAATGTTTTTGAAAAGTGGGCAATAATGGATTCGAACCATCGACCCCTACGTTGTCGACGTAGTGCTCTGAACCAGCTGAGCTAATTGCCCTTTAGAATTAGGAGTGCAAATATAGAAAATTATTGTATTTAAAGGTCAAAAACCTTCATGGATTTTTGGAATGAGATACCCTAAGCCAGCCCCTAAAACATATCCGATGAAAATATCCGTAGGGAAATGCTTTCCTGCTTTCCAGCGAAGATAACCCTGAACAGCAGGTATTACAGCGGCACTTGACCATATTACTGGCGCTAAATCCTTATTTTGACCATTGGCTGTGAGCATAGATGCGGTGAAAAATGCCGAACTAGCAGTGAAACTAGTATGTCCAGAGAAAAAAGACATTCGAGCATCCGCTTTTAGCTTCTCTGAAAGGGGCGCATTTTCATTATACACAAAGGGTCTGGTGCGCCTCACTAGTGATTTAACAAGCAAAGTGCTCCCCGCATTGATCAAATAAGTTTGAAGCAATAGGGTCGTTTTTTCTCCTAGTTGATTTCGCTGATTAGGGTCAAACATAATCGTCGTAGGCAAAACCAATGAACCTAAGAGCAACTTGTCACTCATTCCCTTCGCTTTCAACGAGTAGTTATAGGTCGCTGTTCGATCTAGCCCATCTAAATCATTTCTCTCCAGTTTTTCGATATCCTCTACCTTTAAAACAGAGGTGTTTCGGCTCTGAATATAACCCAGGGCATTGAAGCTAATCCCAGCCGAAAACAAACCGACTTCTCTAGCGGGGCTGAGCGAATAAACTGTGCCCTGACCTAGCATACTTTGAAGCATGCCTAAATAAACTATATGAAAAATACAAGTCCGATTCATTAAACAAAAATCCGAAAAAGAATTTAACTCGGGCATCTCTTTTCAATCACCTTTCTCTCATAAAAATGATTGATTTTACTGTACATTTGTCATCTTTTACCAAACTATGCAGTATTCACCCAGCGCAATTGACCAAGCGGCTAAGAAAATATGGTCAGATAAAGATATTTACAAAATAGAAAACGATATTTCTAAGCCGAAACATTATGTCTTAGAAATGTTTCCCTATCCCAGTGGTGCGGGCTTGCACGTAGGTCATCCTTTAGGCTATGTAGCCAGCGATATCTATGCACGATTCAAGCGGATGAAAGGATTCAACGTATTGCATCCTATGGGTTTTGACAGCTTTGGTTTGCCCGCCGAACAATACGCTATCGAAACAGGGAAAGACCCTAGAGATACTACCAAGGAAAATATAGCGACTTATAAAAAACAGTTCGATAAAATAGGATTGAGTTTTGACTGGTCTCGAGAAGTAGTGACGAGCAGTCCTGAATATTACAAATGGACGCAGTGGCTATTTATCGAAATGTTCAATTCCATTTATTGTTATGAAAACCAATGCGCTTATTCTGTCGATGTGCTGATAAAACATTTTGACGAACACGGCAATCATAATAATACAGCTTTCACCAATAATCATGTCAACGCTTTCTCAGCCGAAGAATGGAAAGCATATACAGAAAAAGAAAAGAGTGATATCTTGATGAACTATCGCCTCATCTATACCAGTATGGGCGAAGTCAATTGGTGTGAGGCGCTGGGAACTGTATTAGCGAATGATGAAGTCATCAATGGCCGCAGTGAGCGTGGAAATCACCCCGTAGTCAAAAAGAAAATGCGTCAGTGGTCTCTGCGAATGACGGCTTATGCCGATAGATTGTTGCAGGGATTAGAAGAAGTTGATTTTTCGAATTCATTGAAAGACCAGCAAAGAAATTGGATTGGAAAATCTACAGGGGCACTAGTAACCTTCCCCCTCCCCCCTTCCACAGGAAGGGGCGTTGCATCAGGCTATGGCTATATGACTGCAAATCCTGCTATTGCAGCAGTTTTGTTTGAAAATGCAAAAAACAATAGGAAAAAATCAACAGCAGCAGAAGATAAACTGTGGCAGGAGTTAAGAGGCAGAAAATTAGAATTTAAATTTAGAAGGCAACATCCGATTGATAATTTTATTGCAGACTTCATTTGTCTCCAAAAAAATTTAATAATAGAAGTAGATGGAGGTTATCATGAGAATACTAAAGAATACGATGATGCTCGAACCTCTGTTCTCAATAATTTAGGTTATCGAGTTATCCGTTTTACGAACGAAGAAGTATTAAATAATCTTCAAGAAACTCTTTCCCGAATTAAAATAATTTTAGACGAATCCCCAGTTCCCCTCTCCAAAGGAGAGGGGTCAGGGGTGAGGGTCTATACTACAAGACCCGATACCATCTTCGGCGCGACGTTTATGGTAATGGCTCCAGAGCATTCGATGGTTTCTGAAATAGTGACCGATGAATATAAAACAAAGGTCAATGAATATATAGCCTATTGTAAATCTAAATCGGATATCGACAGACAGGCAGAAAAAGAGGTCAGTGGACAGTTTACAGGAGCTTATGCTATTCATCCATTCACCGGAAAATTGCTTCCTATCTATATAGCCCAATATGTACTGATGGGATATGGCACAGGAGCTATCATGGCAGTACCTGCGGAGGATGAGCGAGATAGAAAATTTGCGGAGAAATTTGATATAGAAATCGTCGAAATATTTGACAAAACAGGAATAGAAAAAACGGAAGTAGGAGATAAACAAGGTGTGCTTAAAAATTCTGACTTCATCAATGGCCTCAACTGGAAAGAAGGATTTAATAAGGTCATAGAGCGAATGGAAATAGAAAGTATCGGAGAACGCAAAACACAATTTCGACTACGCGATGCCAATTTCAGTCGTCAGCGTTACTGGGGCGAACCTATTCCTATATTATGGAAAGATCAGATTCCTATTCCACTAGATCTATCTCAATTGCCCCTATTAAACCCCGATGTAGATTCTTTTCTTCCATCAAAAGATGGACAAGCACCCAATGCCAGAAATGAAAAATGGGTGAATGAAATAGAAGGCTATACACGCGAGGTGGACACTATGCCAGCCTTTGCGGGTTCTTCGTGGTACTTTCTCCGCTATATGGATCCACAGAATGATGGCGAATTTGTATCGAAGGATTTGGTCAACTACTGGGGTCAAGTCGATTTGTATCAAGGAGGTTCTGAACATGCCGTAGGACATCTTTTATATTCCCGCTACTTCAATCACTTTCTCTATGATAGAGGTTATGTATCGCACAAAGAGCCATTCAAGCGCTTGATAAATCAGGGAATGATTCAGGGTAGAACACAATTTGTTTATCGTTCTAATTCCAATGAAAATTTATTTATCTCCAAAGGATTAATAAAAAATGAAGTAGATGTCACAACTATTCGTGTTGATGTGAACATAGTAGAAAACGATGTCTTAAATATTGAAGGATTTAAACAATGGAGGGCTGAATATGCCAACGCAGAATTTGAATTAGAAGATGGGAAATACATCTGTGGATGGGAAATCGAAAAAATGTCCAAGTCCAAATACAATGTGGTCAATCCAGATGATGTCATAGCTAAATATGGTGCGGATTGTTTTCGAATGTATGAGATGTTTCTAGGGCCTATAGAGCAGTCCAAGCCTTGGAATACAGCAGGGATAGAAGGAGTGTCTAAATTTTTGAAGCGATTCTGGAATTTGTATTTCGATGAAAATGGAAATTCTAAACTGACCAATAATGATGCAACTGTAGATGAATTGAAAATTCTAAATAGAACCATAGATAAACTCGCCAAGGATATCGAAAACTTTTCATTCAATACTTGCGTGAGTGCCTTTATGATTGCCTTGAATGAATTAAATTCACTTAAGACAACGAGCGAAGCTATTCTCATCCCTCTTCTTAAATCTATCTGTCCATTTGCGCCACATACAGCCGAAACTATCTGGTCTCAGTTGGGCAATGCGGACTCTATCATCGTAGAAGAATTTCCTCTTGTAGATGAAAAATATCTCGTAGATGATACGATAGAATATCCTGTATCCATCAATGGCAAATTGCGTGCAAAAGTGAGCCTTGCTTCCGATGCGGATGAAGCTGCGGCCAAGGAAAGTGCTTTATCCAATGAAACCGTCATCAAATGGCTCGAAGGAAAAGAAATTAAAAAATTTATTTTCGTCCAAGGACGAATGATCAATATTGTAGTTTAAAAATATGGCTTTAAAAAAATTCGACTTTGGTCAGTTAGGTGCGTACATCTTGCGTGGTACTTTTATCATAGCACCTTTGTTTTTTACCTTCTATGCACTCTGGATGATATTGGCAAAAATTGACTCGCCAGTGCAAGAGATTTTCTTTTCCATTTTTGGATTTCGCATCTATGGTCTAGGGTTAATCACTATTCTATTCTTGCTCATAATTGTCGGATACTTAGGTACCAGTATATTGATGGATAGAGTATTTAGGGGTTTGGAATCTCTGATTCTAAAAGTTCCTATAGTCAAGGAAGTATATAAAGCTATCCGCGATGTGATTGGCGCTTTCGCTTCTGACAAAAAGAAATTTGAGAAACCTGTCTTAGTCAAAGTGGGAGAGGGAATTCATCGTATCGGATTTATAACCACGGAAGATTTATCAGAGTTTGATATCTCTCTAGACCTCGTTTCAGTTTATTTTCCACTTTCCTATGCCTTTACTGGCGAACTCCTTTTGGTTAATAAAGAGCTTTTAACTCCATTAGATACCAAGGATGTTAAGGATTTGATGAAATTTGTAATTTCTGGAGGAATTGTGCACGGGGAAGCGAAGAAGTCAACTTCTAGCTCTTCAATATCTCACTAATTTTAGCTATTGTCACCAATTCGGATTTATTGACACCTGCATAGGAGTCAGCGATAGCGATAGCAGAATTAAGGATGCGCTTTTTTAAGGATGAGGTAAAGAAACTAGGATGTGCTTCTTTAAATTCTTGAAATTCATCCAGTATATCCATACTATTGATCTCTTCGTGTTCGTCTAAAAGATAATCAAATACAATCTCTATCTGGTGAGTCGCTTCTTCACCATATTCGTCAGCAGTATGGTCCTTGTGAAGCCAAGCTTTTCTATACGTTTCTTGCAATTGCTTCACTTCATTCGCGTGAATCTTCTTGTCTGCAAATGCCACTGCGAAAAAGAGTTTACCTATTTCCTGATATGCTCTCGTTTTTATATCTATTAAATCTTCTTGGTTCATAATGAAATTAGCTATTGATTTTAAATTCTTAAATATAGGCTAAGTTAAGTTCTTTTATATAAAGTAATGAGATAAAATTTCTGATTTTAATAATGCTTTGCAGCATTTTGATCTTACTTTGAAAGGATTCTGGTTAAATGAATTTTGTCTATTTCATATCCTAAGTGTCTCTTTTGTTTTTTATTGTAACACAAAGTTCCACGAAGGTTGGCACAAAGTTTCACAAAGGAAAATTTTACTAACTACTAATTATATCCTATTTGATTTCAATAATGCTTTGCGGCATTTTGATCATACTGTGTAAGGACTCAAGTTAAATGTATTTTATCTATTTCATAACCTAAGTGTTTTGTTAATTTTTTCTTTAACACAAAGTTTCACGAAGGAAAATTTTACTAACTACTAATTATATCATATTTGACTTCAATAATGCTTTGCGGCATTCTTATCGTACTTTGAAAAGACTCTTCTCAGTCTTATATTATCTATTTCATAACCTAAGTCGCCCTTGTGCTCTATTTTACCATTAACAACATATTGCATACAACTTAAACAGACAAATATGTGTCCAACAATTTTACTTTTTCTTTTAAAAACCAGATGATCTCTATAAATAGGAATACAAGAAGCTGAAACTAATTCACCGCCTGATTTAGCACAAAACACTTGATTTATATGTGTAAAATCTTCTTGTTTTATACTATACTTGTTAAAACCCAGTTTTGGATAATATTTAAAATTTTTTTCTTCTAATATTGTGTCACTATCAGAAATATAAATATTTCTAGTGCTATCAGATAAAACAAGATTACAGACTGCCCTGCATAGAATTGAATCAGACAACCCACACTTTCCCTTAAATTTAGGAATACCAATATCTATGTGATAATAATCAATTTCATCATAATTAAAGAATGGCTTACCGTATTTAATCTTGGTAGTATCTACTACCTCTATAGGCGCCATTTTAGGGTTTTGGCTTGCTACTTCACTTTCCTGCAACTGTTTAGTATCACACGAGGATAATAAAAAGAGGAAAAGATTAAATACAAAAAAGTATATGCTAGTGTGTAAAGTTACCACTAAATTGAGTTAAGTAATAGATTTTCAAACTTATTTGGATGATTTCTTCTGTTAAGTTTAAAACAAAATTCATCAAGGTAGTGCTGAACATACTTCTCTTTTCATAAATGATAATAAGTTCATATAAAATATTTAATTTTACACAAAGTTATTGCTTGGGTATGTCAAATCTTGTCGTTCACTGTGGTAAGATTCCGCACTAGCATAAAAAAGTATCTCATAATACTATATTTAACTGAACTACGAATGTTCAGACTTTTAACTTTTTCCTTTCGACTTTAAACCAGTATTTACATCGCCTTCAACTCCGCCACCAACTTAGTCAGGACATCCTTAGCATCACCAAATAGCATCGATGTTTTAGGATTGTAGAAAAGATGGTTGTCGATACCGGCATAACCTGCATTCATCGAGCGTTTATTGACTATGATATGTTTTGCAGATTCTACATCGAGTATAGGCATCCCATAAATAGGAGAACTAGGGTCAGTCTTTGCCGCTGGATTAACTACGTCATTTGCACCTACGACTATAACAACATCTGTATTCGGAAATTCTGGATTGATATCATCCATTTCCACCAATTTTTCGTAGGCTACATTAGATTCTGCTAGGAGTACATTCATGTGACCTGGCATACGACCCGCTACTGGATGTATAGCGTATTTCACTTCTACGCCATTGGCTTCGAGTGTTTTTTCTAACTCATGAATGATATGCTGAGCCTGAGCTACTGCTAGTCCATATCCTGGCACAATGACTACTTTATTGGCATAGTTGCATAATACAGCGGTATCATAAATGGAGATATCTTTGATACTACCATCGATTTCTTGGGATGCGCCACCTGCTCCACCTCCAAAAGCTCCAAAAATAACATTAGAAAGAGGTCTATTCATAGCCTTACACATAGCTAAGGTCAAAATAGTACCAGCCGAGCCTACGAGTATACCTCCCGTCAGCATCACTTGATTGTCATATAAAAATCCACCAAATGCTGCGGCTAGACCTGTAAATGAATTAAGCAATGAGATAACTACTGGCATATCTGCTCCACCAATAGGGAAGACAAAAAGCAATCCATAGATCACAGCTACACCGAAGAGAGCATAAGCCATAGATTCTGGCTGACCTGTCATCACCACCCATACAGCCATAGCAGCGACACCTACCATTACAATCGAATTGATAATATTATAATATGGTAATCGAATCGGCTTATTCATTGTCCCATTCAATTTAAGAAAAGCTACAATTGAACCTGAAAAAGATATGGACCCGATAATCATACCAGCTACTATGGTCGCCAAACTCATGGTATTTCCGACATTGGCACCATACTCCATCAAGCCAATCAAGGCAGCACAAGCACCACCCATTCCATTAAACAAACATACTAGCTCTGGCATTTTCGTCATTTCAACTCGCATAGCAGTAATCCATCCAGCTATTGTACCGATAGCTATACCACCGAATATCCAAATCAATTTAGTGGAATAATCATCTCCATGATGTCCATAAAGAAATATGGTAGCCAGAATAGCAATTAGCATGCCGAAGGCAGCTACAAGATTACCTTTTCGAGCCGAATCTGGGTGACTAAGCATTTTTAGACCTACGACGAATGTGACGGAGCCTATGAGATAAGAAAGTATAAGTAGTGTTTGAGAATAATCCATTTTTTATTGTTATAGGTTATAATAATATAATGTGTTTTTATGAGCTAGGTTCATTTTCTTAAAAAAATCTCCTCCGCAAACGAAATTTATTTTTGTTTCTTTTTCTTTTTACCAAACATTTCTAGCATTCTATCTGTGACAACAAAACCTCCGACTACATTTAGCGTACCTAAAATCACTGCGAGAAATCCGAGTACCATACCGAATGTGTTATTCACATCGATATGAAGCATGACGATAATCGCTCCGACAATTACCACCCCATGGATAGCATTTGCCCCTGACATCAGCGGTGTATGCAATACTGCGGGTACTTTTTCAATTAATTCTACTCCTACAAATATCGACAATATGACGATATAAACCATTTCTATATGCTCTGCTAAAAAACTAAAGATTTCCATATTAATAATGTTGAATTATGAATTTTTAATGTTGAATATTATTTGTGACCTTTGTGAAAAAAATTTGTGTTCTTCGTGGTTATAATAATTTATTTAGCAACCTGAACTAAGGAAGGATGCACGACCTTACCATTATGCACCATCAGTGATCCTTTGGTGATTTCCTCATCTAGCTCCCATTTAAATCCATCTTTCGTAGCTAGGTGAGTTATAAAATCGAGTACATTTTTAGCAAATAGATCGGAGGCATTTAGTGGCAACATTGAAGGAATATTGGGTTCTCCTACTATAGTAACTCCATTCTTCACTACAATTTTTCCATACTCACTGCATGCGCAGTTTCCTCCTTGCTCCACTGCCATATCCACGATCACAGCACCATTTTTCATTTTAGAAACTTGCTCTTCCGATATTAATACTGGTGCTTTTCTTCCCGGAATCAAAGCGGTAGTGATGACCAAGTCAGCTTCAGAAAAATGTTTATTTAATACTTCTTGTTGCTTTTTGAACTCAGCACATCCATTTTCTGAGCACGTGAAATACGAGGGATAGCATCTACAGAAAATGCACTGCAACCTTTGGCGGCTAAAGCAGCTATAATTTCAGGCTGCGTCTGTGCATACATAAGAGATATACAAGTCGCTTTTTTATCTAGTCCATCGATTTCTTCTTTCGTAAATGGATTTACTTTCAAAATGATATCACATGAAGTGCTTATCGTCTTCTTAACGGTAATGGTAGCTCCTGCATCAGAATAACTTTGATTGGTGAGGAAAGACGCTGTCCCCGCGCCATCCTCTACTAGGCATTCAAACCCTTTTCCTATCAATGTTTTACATACATCCGGAGTCAAGGCTACACGCTTTTCATATTCCTTGGTTTCTTTTATTACACCTATTTTCATGTGTTAAATTTTTTATTGTTGAGCGATTTCATTCTATATCCCTTATTCGAAGATTATCTATGAAAGATTTAATTTTTGAACAAGCAATAAAGGTTCTTACTAAAACTTGCCGAAAGTAAACAAATATTCTTAACTAGTTGTAAAATTTTATCCAAAATTTGCCTCGTTATTGCGGGCGGATTCGCATAAGATATTGCAAATGGTATGTAAATAGAATTGGAATATATCATAAGCGGGATAAAACACTTAGGCAATAGGTTTTCTGTATACAATTTATCTCAACTTGCAAGCTATTGACATTTTATCCACATTTTTATTTCTCTTAGTATACTTTTGTAGGCAAGGTAAATATTTTAAAAAGGAAATGCAGAAAAAAATCATTTTGAAGAAAGCAATTAAATACTTTCTTATTCTAGGTCTAATCATAATAGAAAATCAGGCAATCGCTGGCGAGAAAGATTACTATGCTGGGATTGAAGTAGGATCCAAGGGAGTAAAATTATGCATTTTAAATCCATCACTGTCTGTAAATGAATTGTCTAAAAAAGTCATTTATGATACGACTATCAATTCTGATTTTATAAAATTTAGTGCTGCGACAAGTGATGCCACAGTTCTTGCTGTTCTCACATTATTCAGAATAGCTAATCAAAACTATTCAGTAAACACGAAAAATATCTTTCTAGCTATCAGCAGTGGGGTGAAACAAACGGCAGATAGAGAGAAAAAGGCAGATGAAATCAATCTTCTAATCGCTTCAATAAAATCCGTAATTAAAGATCCTGAGCGAGAGGTAGAGGTCGTCAGTGTATACCAAGAATCTATTTTTACTCATAAAAGTATTATTCCCACATCTGAAAACATGACCACGATTATCATAGATATAGGGAGTGGTAACACCAAGGGTGGTTATTTTATTTCCTCGAATGTGTTTAACACCTTTAATATCCCTTGGGGCACCAAATCGACTACCAATATAGTAGAAAAAGTTTGCGATTCACCATGCACTGTTGATGATTTTAGTGACCTCCTATCTAAGAAGTTAAATAAAATCAGCGAAGTAGACATTCCAATGGCTGTAGACAAATGTGGAATCACGAGTTATGATTTCAAAATCTTATTTTCAGGTGGTATAGCTTGGGCTACATCTACCTTGGCTAAGCCAGAAGAATTTAATACTAAACTGATAGATCTAAGCTATGACGAGGTCAATAAATTTCAATCACAGTTAGTAAAGAATTATGAAAAACTAACTGGTGGAGATAACAGTCAGCAATTTCTAGACGAAAAATATAGAATTCAAAAAGTATTCAATCAGAAAAGTTTGATTGGTGGCAATGGTCTAATGCTAAGAATCATGAAAAAATTCGAACGAGTCAATGGCACTAAGAAATATGGCTTTATCAAAAACAATAAGGCGGGATGGCTTCCAGCATACATAGTAGATAAAATAGAAGTGAGAGCGGGTAGGCCGACTACTGCTGTTCCGAAATAGTTATAATCACCAAAGTCACTTTCGACTCATCCTATTTAAATGGATTGCTCCACTTAGGATCAGTGTAGATGTTCTTGCCGGTGAGTGTCTTAAGAAATGCTATGAGCGCATTCACTTCTTGTGCATTAAAATTTAATTTCTGACCAATCCCATTCGGCTTCAACTTAGGATCCAATCTCGCATTATTCGGATTGGCATTGATATTACCGTAATGACCTATAGCCGCTTGTAGAGTTGTGATAACTCCTGTATGCATCATGGGTCCATTCGGCGTACCTGATATATTCGCCAAATCTCTCAAGGAAGGCGCGCGAGTATTCGTTTGGTCTTGACCACCAGCTAGACTCCCTATAATTCCATTATTGCCAGAATTAGGTGCAATGTCAAACTCTGGAGCACCATGACAGCCGTTGCAGCCAGCGCCGCCACTAGTTCTAGTGCTAGTAGCATCAAAGACAGGTGGAGATAGAAATAGGTTCTTGCCTTGATTCTCCTGAGCGGTGAAGTTCGGAAAATCTACATTATCATTAGCCACTTGAGCTCTACCTGCATCATATTTAGAGTCAAATGACTGAATACTACGAATAAACTGCGCTAAACACTCTTGCAATCTAGCCTCCGTGACAGATTTATCCCCATATACAAATTGAAAAAGCTCATTATAATAGCCTAAAGTACTTATTCTTGTCAATAAATCATTGAGCCCCGGTCTACCAGATTGTCCGCTAAAACCCATCTCGGCATGATCTTGAATAGGCTTAGTCGTTTGAGCCTCCAGAGTGGCAGCTCGTTCATCCCAGAAAAACTTAGTCTCCGTCGCAAATCTCGAATTGACCAATCGCATAGAATGTCTACCAGTCAATCCACTAGCTACACCTCTACTAGCTATGGCTGTATCAGCAAAAGCGAATTGTTGAATATGACAACTAGCGCATGCTATAGTGCTATCTATGCTCAATCGCTTATCATAAAAAAGCACCCGACCCAAGGTTGCCTTTGCATTCGTGATTCCGTTACTACCTGTATTGTCTTTTACTATGTAGCTTGGCTTAGATTGCCCTGCATAATCTACTAAATTATTTAAATCTATACTACTACCAAAAGCAGCTAGAACATTCGGGTAGCTAGCAGATGAATTATTATTAGCTGGACTATCCTTCGCGCACTGCACCAAGAAAAAACTAAGAAGCAAACCACCACCAATAAATAAAAACTGAATCTTTCTCATACTTTACGATTTAAAATGACAACGTGAAAACTAGAATACTATTTCGCGAATTAAGATTTTTATCTCAAATCCGCATTAATTTCCGCCAAAGCCATATTGCCAGGGCATAATGTTGATTGACTAAGCTGATTCAGGGGAGTCTTACTCGTTTGAATTAACTCATGCGTCTCCACACTATCGGGGTTAATATAAATCAAGCCTGTTAGGAATTCATTGTTTTCTTTCGCATTGAGCATAGCATTCATAGCCGAACTTCTATTGGTTGGGTCCCAATCTTTGGTCAGTTTGTTCAACTGAATCAAACTCCCATCATGCATAGCGATTTGCTTAGTTTCTCCTTCCGAATAATCTGTTTTTATCTCTGTCATTTCCGGCACAAAGTCAAAGGTAGAAGTAGCTTCTATATGCTCACGAATATAATCATAGGATTTGGTCGAGCCTACATTATTATTAAACGTAACACAAGGTGAAACAACATTGATCAGAGCAAATCCTGGATGAGCCATCGCTGCTTTAATCAATGGAACTAACTGCGCTTTGTCACCCGAAAAACTCTGTGCTACAAATCCAGCACCGAGCTCTATACCTAAACTCACTAGATCTATCCCTTCAAACAAATTGACATTACCCGATTTATTTTTCGAGCCACAATCTGCTGTAGCAGAATCTTGTCCCTTGGTCAAACCATAGCAACCGTTATTCATCACGAGATAGACCATATTCAGATTTCGGCGTATCACATGCACAAACTGCCCCATACCTATACTCGCCGTATCACCATCCCCTGATACACCGAAGTAAATCAAATCACGATTCGCCATATTCGCACCTGTGGCTACAGAAGGCATACGACCGTGTACAGAATTAAATCCGTGAGAATTGCTCAGGAAATAAGCTGGGGTCTTACTCGAACAGCCGATGCCTGACATTTTAGCCACCTTATGTGGTTCAATATTTGCTTCAAAGCAAGCGCGAATAATGGCACCGCTGATACTATCATGTCCACATCCTGCACAAAGTGTCGAAAGCGAACCTTCATAGTAATCTAAAGTATAGCCTAGTTTATTCTTAGGTAATTCTGGATGGCGAAATTTGGGTTTGATGTAGGTCATTGGTCCTTGAAATTTATTATTATAGTGTTATATAAATTTATTGAATACTAATTTTTTCAATTTTAATTAACTGAGAGTTATTATGACTTATTTCAACAAAATAAATCCCTTTGGATAAGAAACTCAAATCTATATATTCTTCAGAATTAAAGATTATTTTCTCTAAAATAACTTTACCATTTATATCGATAAATTTAATTAATAGGTTATTGGAAATATTATTAGATATATAAAACTGATTTAAATTAGAAAAATAAGAAAAATATAAATTCTCATTTGTGTAATTATAAATACCACTTAAGTTTGGATTTAAAACAATATAAGTTAAAACAATGCTATCACATCCAGAAGATGTGACAATTGTATCAATAAAATTTCCCGAAAAAGTGTAGGCATTTTTTCCTACCCGAACTGTATCTCCTTTATTTATAGTTTTTATCAAAACAACTTTCACATCCTTGCACTTTTTTACAACCTTAAGATCTGTAATAATTATAGAATCGCATAGATTAGACCCGAGGAAGGTATCGTAATAAATTCCAGATTTAATATAAGTGCTTTTTCCAACTGTATATGTCAAGCCATAAGTGATTGTTGGGAATTTTTTAACTATGATATCTGAACAAACAGAAATAGTATATTTATTTATTTCTTTACATTGACCTATATAGAAAGTATCATAAAATAACCCAGCATTTTTATAATATTTAGTTCCTAGCTTAATTGAATCACCTGATTTTAATCCTACAATTTTTGACTTTATTGTATCCCTACAGAAACTGAAGTTTAATTGAAATATAGAATCACAGCTTCCTTTAACTGAGATAGTATCAAAGTAATTCCCTGCTATATAATATCTTTTTTGATTCCAAACAATAGTATCTCCAAGTTTTTTCTCTAAATTAATTGCTTTGTATACTATGCATTTAGATAATGTGAAATTTAAAATGCTATCACATCCTGCTCTGTTAACAATATTCTCAGTATATGTTCCCGGTATATAAAATACTTTATTGTTTAGCCGAAATGTATCCCCATTTTTTAATTCTATATTAGCAATTCCCGATGATTGACAATTTAACTTGAATTTAAAAATTCCTCCATCTTTAGAAGTACCAGCTCCAAGTGAAAGTGATCCGTATAGTTCATCATTCAATCTAAATAATCCTGACTGAGGACTAGATGGATTATTAAAATGGTGTAATACTTTATAATTAGTGCCATCAGTATGAATGCTAAATAAAGTACCTCCAATAGATCCGGGAGAAAACATTCCTCCACTATATGTCATTAGTCAATGGATCAGTACCATGATTACTATCAATATCGAAATTAAAAAGTATCTGATAATTTTGACCATTTTTGTCGATTTTAAACAGTGTACCACCAGATTTTGGCCCCTGACTTCTAGTCATGCCATAAAGAGTGTTTTTATGGAGTAGCAATTTCCCTTCTGGATATCTACCGTCAAGATAATAAAAAATTTTTAAAGTATCAAAACTTGTTCCATCTGTTTTAATACGATAAATTGACCCACCCATACCAATATTTCCAGCTGTTCTAGTCATACCGTATAGATATCCGCTATCCAAAATCACCCCTCCAAAAGGCGTTCTTCCTGTTGAGTTTTGAAAATCAAATAGTTTTTGATATCCTGTCCCATCAGGTTTTATCTTGATTAAAGTTCCCATATAATGAACTCCTCCTTCTGATAAAGCAATATAAAAAAATGTCCCATCATACGCAATATAACCCATCGAGTTTGATCCACATTTATTTGCAAAATCATCAAATGTGTATACTACAGAAACTGCTTTGGTATATTTATTGTATTTATTTAAACTATTCATTTTAGATACATAATAATAGAAGCTGTCTTTTATGATCATGGTAGCTCTTCTTGCGCATCCAATTGAAGTTACTTTTTGAAACTGAGTGCCATCAGATTTAAACTTAACTAGTGAATTGTCAGTTGTAGTATATAACCAGTCATTATCTTGAAATACATCATTGGTTGGCCAACCTCCAATTATATTATCAATATTAGTATTAAATTCTTTTATTAATGAATATTGAGCATTCAAACTAAAATTAAAAAGTAATAAAATTAAAATTCTCAAAATCATGTAATAATATGGTCGATAATAAATATTTTGTATCCAAAAAAATATTTAACCCGAAACTTGTGTCTTGAAACTCGCTACTATCTGATTAAATATAAAATCTGCCGTAATCGGCATCCCATCAAAGTTCAATACAGAATGCAATTTGGAAGGCTCGGTGCCGAGTTCTATCATCATCAAGCTTTTTAGCTGTGCATCGCGGTTTTGTTCGATGACGAAAATTTGTTTGTGAGAAGACACAAAATCTTCAAACCCTTTATCAAATGGAAATCCTCTCAAACGAAGTGCATCCACATGAATTCCTTTTTCTGCTAATTTATCCATAGCCTCTTCCGCTGAATAAGTTGAAGTACCGAAGAAAATAATTCCTGTATCCGATTTCTTTTTGGATGGATAGACGATGGAAGGTGGAACTAAAGTTTTCGCAGTTTCCCATTTTTTCATCAGACGCTCCATTCCTTTTCGATATTCATCAGAGCTTTCGGTATAGGCTGCATATTCAGTATGCGAGCTACCTCTGGTGAAAAAAGAACCCTTCTCAGGGTGTGTGCCTGGCAGGGTACGATACGGTATACCATCGCCATCCACATCTAAATATCTTCCCCATTTCTGCACTGAGTCTAGTCCTTCGGCAGTTAAAACTTTTCCTCTATTATATTGTCTCAGATCATTCCACTCATAAGGTTCAGAGATATGATCATTCATCCCCAAATCTAAATCTGTCAACATAATCACAGGAGTTTGCAACTGCTCCGCCAAATCAAATGCATCCGCTGTCATATCAAAACATTCTTTAGGATTCGCTGGGAATAAAAGAACATGTTTCGTATCACCGTGGGAGGCATAAGCCGCCTCCAATACGTCGGACTGCTGCGTGCGCGTAGGCATACCCGTACTAGGACCTGTACGCTGCACATCGATTAATACAGCTGGTATTTCTGCGAAGTAGGCGAGGCCTAAAAATTCATTCATCAAGGAGAGACCTGGTCCGCTAGTAGAAGTAAACGAACGAGCACCATTCCACATGCCTCCAAGCACCATACCCATAGCCGCCAATTCATCTTCAGCCTGTACAATGGCATAATTTTTCCGTCCTGTTTCTTTATCTATTCTGAACTGCTTGCAATAATCTGCATAGCCATCTATGACTGATGTAGATGGTGTAATAGGATACCAAGCTGCAAAAGTCGCTCCTCCATATACCGCTCCCAATGCGCAGGCAGCATTCCCTTCAGCGAGAATTTTATTCTTCAATAAATCTCTACGCTCCACTTTCATCGTGAGTGGATTTGGATAATGTTCTTTGATATAATTGATACCTAGATTCAGGGCATTGACATTGAGTGGAATTAATTTCTCCTTGCCCTTAAACTGCTCTGCAAACAAATCTTCAAACACACCTAACTCTATTTTCAATAATTCGCATAGCGCGCCTACATAGATGATATTTTTAAATAATTGTCTCTGTCTCGGGTCTGAATAATTTGTATTACTGATTTCCATCAATGGAATCTCAATATAGTTGATGTCATCTCTTAGAAATTCTTTGGCTAATTTTTTCGTGCTATCGTAGAGAAAATAACCTCCTGATTTCACACTAGCTACATCCTGCGCAAAACTCTGCGGATTCACTGCCACCATGAGGTCTATGCCCTCTCTTCTGCCTAGATATCCCTTTTCACTTACGCGCACTTCATACCATGTAGGCAAGCCTTGGATATTGGATGGAAAAATGTTTTTCGGAGTCACAGGAACTCCCATTCTGAAAATTGCTTTGGTGAATAGATAGTTGGCAGAGGCCGAACCGGTACCATTTACATTGGCGAAGCGTACTACGAAATCGTTTATGTTCATTGTTTATATTTTTTGCCACTTAAGTATATTGCAACAATCTATTTTTTATAGATTACTAGAGATATCATCTAAGTCATTACTCTCCAAATCATTTTTAATTTCTTCTAATCGACTCAATGCTTTTTTATAATCTAGTGTTACAATATTACTTCTGTAAGCATTGAGTTTATTTGTGGTTTTTACAAAGTTATGAATAGAATTATAATCGCACAATGTAGTGTTTTCGATAAACAAGTTTTCCATATTGTTAGTAATTCCGAAGTTATAATTTTCCTCCGTTTTCTCTTCGATTTGTCTTACTATATCATTTTTTTTATTATACAAAATATTTAAAATTGATAGCTTAGGATCAGTAAAAACCATACAAAGTAAATTCTTATTTGTTTGATCAATAATCCCATGGCCTAAAGAGTAATTTTTGTTACGCTGTGTTTTAAGATAATCTTCCATTGTTTTACTAAAGTGGGATGAAATACTTTCACTACTTTCAAATTTTACAATTACGAAATAACAATAAAATGTTAATTCTAGCCTCTCATTAATTAAATTATCTGAATCAATGATAGATCTTAAATCTTTATCAAAACTGTTAATATGGTTCTCAAAATCTAATATAAGTTCATATTCAATAACATTTCTAAAAGTTTTGTAATCAACGTCATAGTAAATATCAAAAATATTAAAATATTTCTCTACATTCTTACTATTATACATATTTCTTAGAAAATTTGCCTGTTTTTCTTTAGAATCATGATATATAAACTGAGCAGCGAAATATTCTTGCAAAGACTTGTGAGCCCACCTATAATAGTTTCCATCTTGAGAAAATATAGGAACAGTTTTTATTAAATCTTCGAGAAAGTCTGATTCTCTAAAATCTAATCCAACACAAAATATTTTACTTTCATATATTAACTTTAATATTTCTTCTTTTATAAATTCAATTTTTTGAGCTTCTTCAGCATTGATGCTATCAAAAAAACCTTGTTCGTTCATCCAATCATCACTAAATACTTTACTCATGTATCTAGAACCATGATCTGGGAATATTATCACAACAAAACTATCTTTTGTAAACTCTGTTGAAATTTGTTTCAATGCCTGCATAGCGGCACCACTGGTGTATCCTACCATTAGACCTTCTTTTAACGCAATTTCTTTAGTGGTATAAGCACTTTGTTCATCATTTACCTTTATAAAACGATCGATAAGATTAAAAGATGTTGCAGAAGGGATTAAATTTTTACCCAATCCCTCAATTGCATAAGGTTTAATTTCATTTTTATCAAATATGCCAGTCTCGTGGTATTTTTTTAATACAGAACCTTCTGCATCAACGCCAATTATTTTAATATTTGGATTTTTCTCTTTTAAAAACTTAGCACTACCAGAAATTGTTCCTCCTGTTCCCACACAAGCTATAAGGTGTGTTATTTTACCTTGAGTTTGTTCCCATATTTCTGCACCAGTGGTATTATAATGGGCTTCAATATTTAATTCGTTAAAATATTGGTTGATATATAAAGAGCCTGGTGTCTCATTTGCAATCTTTTTTGCGGTTTCATAATAAGACCTTGGGTCATCGGAAGCAACATCTGAAGGACATACATGAATTTTTGCACCAAGAGCTTTTAGGAAAGAAATCTTTTCTAGTTTTGTTTTATCTGAAACAGCAAGAATACATTTATAACCTTTTATGATGCTTACCATAGCAACACTGAATCCAGTATTTCCAGATGTGGTTTCAACAATGGTTCCCCCAGGTTTAATTAGTCCATCTTTTTCTGCTTTTTCTATAATATAGAGAGCAATTCTATCCTTTGTTGAATGACCTGGATTGAAAGACTCTACTTTGGCATAAAATTCACCTAAATAGTTTTTAGTTATTTTGTTTAGCCTAATCATGGGAGTATTCCCTATTAGCTCCAAAACATCATTGTAAACTCCAACCATCTTGTTATTTTTTTTAATCATAAAATTCACAACATAAGTACGTGATACCAAATATCAATCAGCAAATTTAATCAAATTAAATAATAAGATTGTTATAAATATTTAAATTAAACAAATATTTTTTATACAAATTATACACAAATCTTATGCCAAATGGGTTGCTATATGGTTAAGAATCTCTTTTTCCGAATCTGTCATTACCATTTTTCTTCTTTCCATTACTTTTTCTGCTACTTGAATGGCTTTTTGAATATCGTATTTTTCCCTTTTTTCACCTTCCCAACTAAATGAGGGAATATAATTTTCAGGAAAACCAGATTTAAAAATATTTGAAGATACCCCCACAGTTGTTCCTGTACTAAAGCAGGGTGTTATTTGAGACATTGGAGTCATGCGAGAGGCGTTTGAGGAGTGAGGTATTGGATTGGCCGCTAAAGTGACTCGCTCGCTCCTCTCTCCTTCCTTTTTCTGTTGCTCTTTCTAAGCAAAAAAAAAAA
>CAJPEV010001732.1:0-58852 GCA_905338385.1 Darwinula stevensoni | reverse complement strand
CCCCTTGTTCCCTACATCCGACAAATACTATTAAGTACTGGCTTTCCTGATAGAATATTAGATTTTCTTACCATCCTTCCACTTTTCATTATGCAATCCATGAATATATATATGGAAATCATGAAATTATTATATATATATTTTATAATATGACTCCAGGAATCATTAAATGCTGAAGTTAAGTTTTTTATTACAGCAGTGCACGGAATTAGGGAAGAGTAGAATCCCAGCTCTGCAAGTACTAAATTTTCTCTCCCCTAAATGGGAGAGAGCTCCTTGAACAACTACTCCTCCTCCCGAGGTTCCAGTACGGGAGGAGGAAGTGGTAGGTCGTTTTGGTACTATTGAGTGTTGGTTAGGATGAGTGTACTCATCCAACCACTCTTGAGTTCTGAAGTGTGGAAGGGAATGGGAGATACAGTATATCAATTCTTTTCAAAGGTGCTGATTGGCTCGTTAAAAACACATGAATGCTTGAGGGAAATTAACATAAATCTTACGTAAAATCAACGTAAAAATACTGTTAGGAATGCAAACTGGCATGTCAATTTTACGTGAAATTGACGTTAATTTTATATCGCCGTTTACGTATCACAGAGGTGACATTTCTGCAAACATGTTGGCATTATCTTGACAATGGTTTGCGTAAAAATGATATAAAATGGGCAAAAAATTTACATCCAGTTTACGTAAAATTAACATAAACATGCTGTTTGGGTAGGTATCACGTAGGGCTGTCACGACAAGATAAGATGCATCGATACCACTATCTCAAAAATTTTGGAAAGATGAAGTGAAGAGTGTTTGAAGTATTGAATTATCGATATCATTACACTTGAGGGGCCCTCAAGTGTAATGATAAGTGTAATGAGAGCCCCTCAAGTGTAATGATATCGGTGATAAGTGGTGACTTGTGTGGTGCGTTTATCATGGCGACAAAACAGAACAGAAGATAAGAGAACAAACAGCCTCTCCACCTCCACCAAGTAAATCATAAGGATCAGTTATCAGTTGTTTTACGTTTTCCGCTCATCTTCATCCGCCGCTTTGCTTCAAAGGTCAGTGTCATGCCCTCCCTATATGACCTTTTTCTACAGGGACCTTCCCTTCAAGTACCAGTACCCAATGCATTGGAAGGCTTAGAATAGATCGACCGGCGAAATCCGAGTATAAAAATGTAAATTTAGACGTAGATTTAGAAACTGAGATCCATTCCTGGCCCTCCGTGGGATTAAAGAACTTTACGGATCGTGAAGTGACGAACTGAAAGTAGGGAGGTTTATGGACGAGAGAAAGCCAGGGGACCACCAAGAAGGTGGTACTAAAATGCACAAACGTTGAGAAATCAATGCTGGCACAACATATTTTCAATACTGAACTGTGTTTTATTTCAACGTTGCCTCAACATCGGGACGACCTTTTGCACGACGTTGTTACGTTTAAAAATCAACCGTTTGCTCGAGGTTGACACAATGTGGTGCTACGTGTACCCTTCGCAAGTGGTTCTCTATCGAACCATTGAATGGTTCCAAGAAAGTTTCACTCTAAAATCCAATAAACAGTTCTAGGGAGAACCATTACTTTCTCACAGTGTTGCGCCATCTCCGGGAATCCCACAAGCATTTAACGGTATCGCACTAGGAAACGCAAAGTCCAGTGATATTATTATTATTTTTTTAAGGCTATCCCTGTTTATTTAGGCGCAAAATTTCCATCCTACCGATCTCCTTCAAAGTTCGAAACTCTACCAAAAGGTTCCCCTGTTTTCGCATAGTTTCCCCTATTCATGGTAATTCCTTGAGAATAGGATAGTGAGTGGTGTTAACGTTACCAACATTTCTGAAGGCTCTTACACTTAATATCGTCGAAAAGTGACAATTGTAGGAAAAACTTCTATTTCATGATTATCGGCAACGTGGAAAAATGCCTGATTTCTCGACTCTGCTCATTTAATTTCTTGGTGGGAAGGGGTGGGGATGGTGGGGTTTCCATCCCCTTCCTCCCGACCAGCTTTGTAAACGATCGTTGAAAACTACCGGATCTTTCCCGGCTTCACTCGAGATAAAATAAAAAGACAGTTCCCTAGACCCTTGCTCATCCGTTGCTTCCTCCTGGTCCTCGCCTTGCCTGGGCGTCGCAATCACTTCACTCCATAAAGTAAGGCGTTGAGCGATGGCTGCCACAACACGGATAGGGACAGCCAGAACACATGGCATTTGAACTAACCCCCTCACCCCCACCCCCTTTCCCAGTAACCCCTTCATAACCGACAGTCTCCAAAAATTTAATCTCTGGGTCTGACACGAGTAAGAGTTGGCAACCTTACCCTGTGATAGTTCATATTCGCGGATATTCTGCGCTGCGGGGGCTTGGGGAGGTGGGGAGGGGGGAAGGGAGGGAAGTACGGAAAAGGTGAGATAAAGGGACGGTGAGATAAATGAGTCAGCAGCTCGAAGGAAGAGGGAGGGGGGGAGGGGGCAGGAAAAGCCACCAGAGACCAGGTGTTCCAAGCATAAAGAAAGAATTTTTTAAGCACATATTGTGATTGGATTAGAGATCGTCATCTCAACCCCCAACACCCCCGACAGAAATGTGGTAGCACACATGTAGAATTAGAGCGATTTCGTCCCGTCGAGACTGAAATTCCCATTTCTAATGGGTATCACATGGGTATCATTCTGTCGTATGAATTCTCTTCTTCAAAGTGAATAACCGTACCGGAGGACCCATTAGGATTGCCTTTGCGAGATTGAAGATCGGTTAGACGAAAGCGGCAACGCGCGGAAAGGAGACGCGTCATCGATGCAAGAAAAAATCATTAGCAGTAACCGCCAGTCGAAGTCGTTTATAGTAAATTGCTTAAATAAATCATTTTAATTTTAACGCTTTCACGCAAGTCATAAAATATTCACCGTATGATATGCATTGCACCATGTGTTTTACGGGAGGTAAAATTTTGGCTAATTCGCCACCTCTAATCTGCTAATTAAAGTCATAAGATCCTTGAAACATCTCTCTATAGGATAGGCACAATAAGATCCTGCGTTCTTGTACCGGTAGAGAGGAGTAAACCAAGTGTAGAGACGAAGAAGCAGGAGGGCGAGCATTCCCCTCTCGCACCTCGCACACGCTCTCTCTCTCTCGCACCTCGACCTTGGCCGTGGCAGACCTCGTGGAAAAAGCATGAATGAAGCTTCACTCTCCCCTTTCTTCGTCTCTGTCACGTGTCGGGTGGGTGTCGCACCGAGCTCCTGTATCCGTGCTCGAGCGTGAACATCGTGATCGGTTTCTCATCGTGCAAATGTGAACGAAGACCGGCGCATCGCCGCATGTTTTCGCAGTCGAGAAGTTAACCGGCGAAAGGCTTGGGCCCAAGGACGATCGTTTTTTCTCATTTAATAGGCCTACGTTTTTGATGGGGAGCTCGTCGATCGTCTGCTCCATAACTCATAGCTATCGTTACTAAGAGCGACCTTTCTTGCTGACAATAGGACATGTGATCTATCACATCTTGTAATGCTGACGGAGTATGAAAATCGACCCCTCTGAATCCAAATTATCCCATGGCAGCATTTCCGGGAATCTCACAAGCTTTCCCCTTGCGTCGTGATGCATTATATCGCACCAGAAAAACTAAATCCAATTTTATTTTTATTTCTTATCTTTTATTTGAAGGCTATCTCTGCTTATCTTTGTGCAAAAGAGCTTTAATTAACCGCGCTCCTTGAAAGTTAGAAAATGTACCTGAAAAAATCGTTGCTCTGTATCCCTGTTTCATGATCTTATCTCTATCATAGAGTAGTGAGTTTGGTAATGCTACCGTCCTCGCAGTATAAACCTGTATCGTTTTCGGAGATGCTTATCCGTAATATTGAGGGACATACACCAGATCCGTTTAACTTTAAACTCATCGGGAGGCCTTATGGGCGTCTATGGGAATAAGATTGCTTCCGTCAGATGGATTCCCATAGAGGACCATTGTGAGATCAGATTAGTTTGAGTTAAACAGATCTGGTGAATGGCACCCATTATCGATAAACGATGATCGAGTAAATGACCTCTATTTCGTGCTCTTCGACAAGAAAAAAATTCCTGATTTCACGATTCCTTTCATTTCTCGTCGGAGCGGAGGACAGGAGCCAACGACAAACATGCGTCATTGGCCACCGAAAGGGCTTAGAGCGATTTTGTTTATTTTTCTAAAAAAAGCCGAGAGAAAAGAATGGTAACCTGGGCATAAGGAGGGAACCGGTCGCCCCTCCCGCCAAGAAATTAAATGAGCAGAGTCGAGATCCCTCTTCCTTCGAGCTGCTGACTCATTTATCTCACCGTCCCTTTATCTCACCTTTTCCGTACTTCCCTCCCTTCCCCCCGTATCCCCTGTATCAACTCCATGTCAATCACCTGTTTAATTACTCTCAACTTTTGTTACTAAGGCTCCTTTTTTGTCAATATTAGAACATGCAATCACATGTGGCATAGGGGGAATATGAAAATCGACCCCCTGAATCGTAATTACGTGATTGCGTCATTTTTGGGAATCCCACAGCATTTCCCCATTGCGTTTAGCGGTATCGCGCCAGGAAAAGCATAGTCTAGAATTATTCTTTTTAATTTTTAAAAATTATTTTTAAGGCTATCCCTATTTATCTTGGCGGGCGCAGAAGAGCTGGGCCGCCCAGAGGTTTCCAGGGGCCCGGGGCAAAACTAAACCGGGGGCCCCCTTGAAGCCTTTTGGAGGCCCCCCTAGGGCCCCTTGATACAAGGGCTCCGGGGCAGATTGCCCCAATTGCCCCCCCCCCCCCCCTCTGAGCAGGCCTGTAGAAGAGCGTTGCTTACATCCGACCTATCTCCTTGAAAGTTCTAAACTCTACCAAAAGGTTCCCCTGTTTTTGCACAGTATCCCCGATTCATGGTAACTTCTTGAGAATAGCGTAGTGAGTGGTGTTAACGTTACTGTCGTCACCAGTAATTACCTGTTACATTTCTGGAGGCGCTTGGCGCTTACCCATGATATTGTCGGAGAGTGGCAATTGCAAGGAAAACTTCTATTTTATGCTTTTCGGCAGCGTGGAAAAATGTCTGATTTCGCAATTCCGTTCATTTGCTTGCCGAGAGGTTGGTTTCATCCCCTTCCTGTCTGCGAACGAGTTTTGCAAACGATGCCGGGAGACCGGAACTCCCCCGGTTTCACACGAGGCGTAGTCACCTCAGTTTCTATAGCAACCGAACGAGTCAGTGCGCATGTGCGCCCTCCCAGTCCTAGATCAGTCTACGACTAAGATCTCCAGTTCCTTTCCTGCTCTCTTAGGTGACGGATCTATAGTAGCCAATGGAAGAGAACGGCTCCTCGCGGCCGTGTAGACAGGGTTGCTGGGCGTAAACTCTTGAAATGCCTTATCTGGCATCCTCCAGTAGTACTTTTCGATATCCACGTGACGCGGACGCGCGAACCATGCACGAAAATTATCGAGTTCTCTGGAACTATTCACTTTGGCCTACAACTTGCAAATGACAGCTTTTAATTATTTTTATTTTGTAAGTTTAAGGTTAAAATGAGGTGGAAGGTGTAGTGGTGTAGTGACCTATAGAATGGCAGATTTGTCCCTGGGCTGGTACTCTCCTTCAGACTTGCTGCCGGTTTCGGCTCAAAAGATGAAGAGGACGGACTGATTCCCCCGGAATGGGACGTGAAGTTGCTCGAGTGGTTTCTGCATAGTTCCAAATGCTGACATTGAAGAATGTGTTTGCATCATCTAGAATGACTGAGTCTGAGGCACCCATGCAAAAAATGGGGAGTTCCCGGTATATCGAACTCTTAAGAAAACAACGAAATTAATCGTTTCGTTGTAGGCTTTGTAGACACAGGCGTTCAAAAAGAGGCGTGGAAATCGTGACCTTTGAGCGGAGTGTGTCAGCAACTGGGTTCATGGCTCTTGCTTGGGATCCTATGCATCATTTATACCATGTAATTTCGACGGGATCTATTTTCATCTCTCTAGCTCCGGGGAAGGGGGAAGGACTACTCACTTAACAAGTTCTATGTATGTTACTACTTGTAAAGCGTTGTGAATAAGAAATGAGAAGTACGTGCTCAGGGACAATAACAAATGTTATATAGCGACTTGAGTCTCACTTGAGGCTGGTTCCCCCTCATTATGCTGTTACCATCACGTTGGGAAAACCAACAACGCTTCACGTCAAATTATCCTTGTTCTTAATTAAGTTAAATGCGTGAATGAGATCGCCTATCGTTATCCTCCTCTCCGGCGAATGCAATCCCAAGGCGTTTAAACGCCGCTCGTATGAAAGTCCCACCTACCTCCCTCACCGTTTCAAAAGCCCTGTGTGAATCCTCTCCAGCGCCTCTATATCCCTCTTATTTGCAGGTTTCAAAAATCGACGGGGCTCACCGTGCAGAGAACCCGCAAAGATTCCCAATAAACCGACCGTCCCGCGTGTTCGAGCTGGAGCAATCCCGCGAACTGACATCCATCTGGGCTCGCAACAGAGACAATCGCTTTTTCTCTCTAGTCGGAGTTCTTCGTGTCCATCGGCGGCGGCTCAAGAGTGAGTCTCGTGACCGTCGCGTTTTCCGTTCTATTTGTAGTTTGTCAGGAGGACTTTTACGGTCAGACGCGAGATTCCATAACTTTGCACACGAACGTAATGAGTAAATAGCGCGAACGAGCAAAGCCTGTGACAAATGTATTTATACATGGATAAAACGATTGATTACATGTAAAAGTGGTGCTTCGTGCAAGAGAAGACTTCGATCAACGTTGCTTTCTCTTATTCCGTAGGACAAAATAGGATCGCTTGCTGCTGCAGGCCAAACAGGTAACTGACGCTATATAGATTTTTTTGCTCGCCAAATTGCGACGATAATAATAGCAAATGGTATTTGTGGGTTAAAGGCCTTGGCTTATGATATTTGGCTATGGGAAAAGTTTAATTGAACAGAGTTATGATCGTGACATCAGTGGATGAGTGTTACGCGAATTGAGATGAAACTTCTAAAAGAGTAGTCAACAGAAATTCACTGCATTGGCTACTCAATTGACTGATTCTTGATTCACTATCTTTAGTCTCCATGCACGTATTTTCTCACTTGACAGAAGGCCATTTACAGACATTTATACAGGTAATTTTAAAATTCCAACTCAAAGTCTTTTCCCCCCTTTTAGACTTTGAGCCTCTCTACCCATTTTCCTGGAAGTCGAGATATCGTCGATGGTTGAAACTGAGGCCGGTGGTACATCTCCGGACGAGTGAGTCTGATGCTTTTTCTCCCCTGAAAAGTGCTGCTTCGTGCGTGAGAGATCTAACCGAGCGCCGCACCACTTCGTTTAGGACCGACGGATCCCGCCTTGCCACCTCCCGCAGCTCGAGCAGGGGCAACAGCACCTCATGAAACAAAAACAACTGTACCTGCTGATGGTGAAGGTCAGTTGCATTTTGTATCATATAAGTAGGGTGGGGAAGTGCAAAGAAAAACAAGGAAGCAATATGGAACGAAAACAAAGACTAAGTACTTCTACTTCCTTCTGTAGTAATGACTTTTTGGTCACGTGCGGCTTTCACAAAGTGCAAGTGTCGATTTAATTTTCCCAGTCATGGCTGAATGGGCGTTATCGACCGAAAATGCCTAAGTTGTCACGAACACCCGTTCAAAATAAAAAGTTCAAGTTTCAATTCTTTCGGATGTGTGGCAGAATATTTCCGTCATTTTTCTTCGAATAGAAAAATACATTTTGTTGCCACGATTTTCGATTGGCCTCCTTTCCACGAGCAACAAAGTTCTTCAACAAAGTTCTTGTTCTTTGGCCCTCGTATGACCGTTCAGCTGAGACATTGCCCTATAATTGAATACCAGCAATACGTCATTGCATCATTTTCATCTGTTTTTTAGAATTCAATCGAATGTGCTCTAAATTGAACACGAAATTGCGACTACAGGTACAGAATGTTCCCACGGAATAACTCGCTTCCCGAGTAACGTATCAAGAATTCCTCCGTAATTCTGTTAGAGGAGAGTTTTCTGATCGTGTCGATACCTTCATCACCAGATTCCGTGCAGATTTCGTCTCGGAATATCCTCTCTAATGAGCTCCATGCACTATATTTGAAGGGATCAAAGGATCCGAACCCCTTGACGGACCTCCATGCGACTTCTATATTTGTCAAACTCGAGAAATTCTCCAGAACGCGGGCTCAAGTTGAACGCCGATATTTGCACGTCAAAGAGAATGGAATAATTTTTATCATCATTACTCATGTCCCGCTTTTTCGTTTTTCGTTTTTTTTTTTTTCTCGAAGTTTTTCGGTAGTCCTTTCGAGAAGATATTCATGACGGAGGTGTGCAGCTTCTGACTTTATAGAACACCCAACTCCATTCCTTCGCCAAGTTTCGTGACGATCCTTTGAAAAAGAGTCAATTTTTTGTAAATAATGTGATAATAATTTGGTATAATGGTAATACTTTCCTGGAAAATGGTTCAATGTGTCCATCACTTCCCGGCTTTTTACTCACGTTCTAGGACGAAATTGCAAAAAGTAGTACGGCCATTTCATGAAAGAGGCTCTTCCGATTGAATAGTGGTAAGATCAACGCTTGTCGGTGCTTCGTACTCGGAGGAAGAAAGTTTTGAAATATAGGAGCCACCCGGACTGTTCCTCCCTACGTCCTCACTCCCCCTTACATGGGGCACTGCTTAGCCGCTGTATGCCTCCGCCCTTGTTTAAAGAGGGTTTCGTTCAAGAGATGAGATGACCGTACTCTCGAGCTACGTCGTCGTTGTCTGCCTTCGTCGGGCTCTATCCCAGAACTCATAGATTTTTTCCCTTTTTGTCGGGGGATCTCAGAGTATAAGGGTTGCTAAATTAGCGATCTGTTATATTCTGAATTTTCGACTATTTGAGCGTTCGGTATGGACCTCGGTGTGGTTGGCCCATTTCATTGTAGCACTCCCCGTCCCCTGTTCCGACTGTAACAAGAAATGTTGGACAAACCCATTCCAGTAGTAGGCCTCCTTACGAAGATAATTATGAACATGTGGTTGTCGTTGGTAGACTGGGAGATGGGAGGAGAGTCGGACGGGCAGCATTGCTAGATGTGCTATTGCGTGAAATGAGCTAGCGACCCTGTCTTCGCGTACATGTTCATTCTCTCTTTTCACTGTCAAGGATGGATCCGAGAATTATAACGGCTGGAAGGAAACGAATACTTCTAGCTGGTGATGTGACACTCCAACCCAAGCTGAACGATTTACGTACATGCCCCTTGAGGTCAAGGTATAGGAATGTTAACGATTTGGATGCCTTTCCCGCTACAGGCAAATTTCAAATTCTAAATTTGCGACGTAAGACCTAATAACCTTGAGTGTCCACGCGGAACATCACCCATGGCGCTTTTTCCCGCCACCTCATGAAAGTTCTGAATCCAACCCATCCAATAACTTGGATTTCTGGGACTCATTCCTCGCCTCTGCTAAACTTGAATCTAAATCTAAATCTAAATCTAAAAGTAGTCTAAAAGCAAAAAGTATATTGTTCGCTCTGACCCTTTAGCCTAAGATTTAGATTTAGATTTAGATTTAAGTTTAGCAGAGGCGAGGAACGGGCCCCTAGTGTGTGCTTGACTATCGCGTCCAAAGTTCCCGCTTTCGACAATCGCTGCTCGCCACTTGGACAAATGAAGTGCCTCCACTAGGGAAAACATCCCAGCTGAGAAGCTATTGTCGGAAAATAATTATTTTCCAAGCAGCTGTATGCACCAGATAGCATATTCCTACTTGAGTCAGGAACTACAATCGCTCGCCTCGATGAGCAAACAATCATGTTTGCTCATTATGTCATGAACCGTATGAGAGGGAGGTTCTGAATGCAATATCCTGGGAGCGAGGCAGGAGAGACAAGGAAATATCGAGTATGCCAGGGAATACTGACAGGTTTGACTTGACACAAGGGAAATTTGCTTGCTGATAATTCTCATTTGTTAGTTTGGTTCATATTCTGCAAGGTTTGAGTTTCATCTGCTATGATAAAATGAGTAGCTTATCGTACCATTACGAAAGCACAACGTGTGTTTCGACGTGAGTTAGGAGTCTTGTAGGAAGTTGGAACAAACACTAAATTGACATACTGAATATTGCGAAAAACAGTTCACAAATCTTTGTACGATAAGCTACTTCAAAATGTTCTATGACTGATAAAGCTTCAATCCTTGCAGAATAACAACCTACTAAAAATTTAAGAATGATCAGGATACAAGTTTCTCTTGTAAATTTCAACCGTGTGAAGTCTTCTTTGACACACTCTGTATTAGCCTTCTATTCAATTCAACATTTTCCTTTTTGAATAAGTTTCTTTTTGAAATGTCATAATCAAATTGCTGAGAGTTAAAATTTGACAGATGAGAGGATTTGAAGGTACCTTACTTTTGGCAAAATAAGCCCTTCTCCCAAAAATTAAAAAAACTCTTCAGCCTATCTTAGGCATCAGAGAATTTGGGGAAAAGGTGAAGCGACTTCTATTACTGATACCTATTACCAATAAAATTACTGGAAAATTTGAAGTTGGCCAATTAATTTTTTTTTTCAATTGGGTGACTTGGGATGGAATGACCCAACTGCATTGTGAATGTGGAATTCATATTAGAATGTTATGGGTTGCTAAAGAACTTCTCACTCTGAGCATTTGCAAGCAGGAATGAGCTGTTTCAATGAGAATGTGCATGGCCTTCCCCTATCTGAAGGAATCCTGTGCACAGCTAGTTCACATCATAGGAAGATACCATGATTTTGCTTGTTCTTGTAACAGTTGGGAAAGGCAATGACTTAAAATAGAGTTTTTCTCCTTTTTCACTTAGGAAGTCTCACATTCACTGTGATCCCTAAAGGATAAGCTTGTTTGAATATTGATATCCAAAAGTTGGTCTAGACTGCTTTCCGACATGTAAGAATAGCCTAAGCCTACTAGAAGTTTCACCTATCGGGCATTTTCTTGGTTTTATCTTTCAAATTTGCATGGTTTAAAGTTTTCTTCTCTTTAGAGGTAATTATATATGATAATGGCCCAGCCGGCACAGCCCGAGGTGAGTCACCTGGCCGGAGGGTTGTCCTGTATATGAGGGAAGAGCTCACTGTAAGCTGCGCTATGGAAGTCTTGGTACATGCGTACCAACCAAGGTGTCATGCCTGACCTCTGACCTTTGATCCCTGTCAAGAGATCTACATCACTATCTCTTTGAATGTAATTAGTTCATAGCCACTTCTCTTTCCATTTCATACTGATTACCAGAGACAAGGGACAGAGTCATGTTTACATTAAAGCCAGTACTTTAGCTCCTAAGTGTCAAGAAATAATGGGAAATGCCCTAGGATTAGACCTTCTTCCTCATAGGACTTCACATCTAAGCTGAAGAATCTAATGAGTGTAAGCAAGTATGAATGAATGCATAAATGAACCATTGCCTTATCCAGACCCTTATTCTAACAGAACATTACAGGCATTGAAAATAAAAATAAATATAATGGGGGGAAAAGTGGTTTCTCAACCACAAAAAAGTCTAAATAAAAACAACAAAATCACATTATACAATGACCAGGTATATATATTAACAGAAATTCTTCTCTCCCCTACAGACCCCCTAGTCTGGCACAGGGAGGTTCCTATTCAAAGGTAGGATGGCTGGCGATGGTCCATAATCAGCTATAAAAGGCTGGACTTAAAAAAAATTCACCCCTTAGTTAAATATCATTCATCAATCCAAACGAAATTGCCAGATTGCTTTCACTGCCAATCATCAATGACTCCTGGTTGGTCATGTCAACAGGATTCCTCATGTCCTTACTCCTGTGAGGAAACCAGCAACAAATCCAAATGCGCTCATCTTCCAGTCCATCTCCTTCGTGACGATGGGTTCCTTGCTTTCATGACATGAGCTTAAATATTGCCTTGGTGGGTCCTTGTGGTCACAGCATGTGTGGAAGGATTGCCTCAGGTCCACAATCAAAAATACAAAAGGTATTATTACAATAGGTTAACATGAGAAATTCTCAAATTTGGCATAAGTCAGGAGAACTCCAAAAACTCCATCTCATCATTCCCTCAATAAATACAAGGATTGACATTGGAATGTCAGTACAACTTTTAAGCACAATCAGGTCCTGGAGATGTGATCAGTATTTTCTCGTACATATTACTTTCCAATGAGCATAAAAGAGGATGAGGTGATGTGGAGGATGCATGACTCTCAGGATAACTTAAAGAAATGTAAACCTGAACACAACAGAATCAAATCCATCACAGGTTGAGGAAGATTGCTAAAACTCCTACCGATGCACTCCAAGAACATCACGCATTTGATTACCCGTATTAATGACACATTGAATTCAAGATGCCTGAGAAAGGGCATTTCAGGGAGATGTTCCAGGAGATCCTTGCACTTTGAGCTGACATAAGAGGTGAGTAGATGCTGAATATCACAGACAGATTGGGTCCTTTCTGAAGAAGACCCAGAGAGCCACAATGGGAAAATGTCTTCATCAATTTGCACCCCATCAACCATGATCTTCTCTCTTGCTATGAGCTCCTGCAAGGCTGCAGAGCATGCTCGAACCCATGGCAACTCTTCTGCATAGGTACTCATTTCTCCCTTATCAAACATGCAGTCTTGCTCCTGCCAAAAGAAAAAAAAAATTGTGATAGGCAATGTAAGAGAAGATTTCAAACCCCAAGTATTCCCATATCTTTCTATATAGTAATTGCTGTCTACTGCCTCTCACCCATTTATCTTCCTCTCATGAATATGTGATACCATGTTAAGGTTACATTTCCATTTTAGAATAAAAATGAGTGTAGGTTGTAATAATCACTCTAATTTTATCATTCTCTGATAAAACATTCAGTCTCATATTATGTGGATCAAATGTGGTTAATTGGTAATGAGTAAGGATGTCATTATGGGACTTAAGAATTAAATGCTCAAGGGTAAGCTTCTTTTCCCCCAGGAATTCAAGGAGGAGAGTCTGAAAGGGTCAAACCCTTAAGTCAGCAACAGAGAAAAGGGAGAGGGGAGATGGAGGCCAAGGGAGGGTGATGGAGGGCATCATTGGCACAGCAAGATCCATGAGCCACCACTTATCCCACATAAGCTTGGATTGTACATTTTTCTCACTACTGTGAAAATAAATAAGAGGTTTAAAAAATTGTTGAAGTTGTAAACTCATTACCTCATCCAGTTCAAAAGAAACAGCAGAAGAGGCATCCCAAAGGATGTTCTGGACCAAGAAGGCCACTGACTCAGGTTTTCTTTCACATATTTGAATGAAGAGAGCAGGCCATGAATGTGAGCCAGGTGAGGCTCTTGAGGAATGAAGCAGCTGACCTCGTACTTCCTCTACCTTTTCCCGTATCATCTCTTCGTCATCTCGATGCAGGAGGAAAGCAGTTCGCCACCAGCGAATCTCTGCTTTGACCAGGTCCAGTCCTAGGGAAGATTTCTTACAGTCTCACTGCCACACAACATCCATGCATAATTTTGAATATATTTTGCAAACTCAATCTTTGCCCCCTCCTGTCAAATTTGTGAAGAACCACAAAGTTTGATTTTGGTGATGCAAATCACAAATTAGTGAACAATGTCACCCAAAAGACAGATTGGAATATTTTGGTCACACAAGAAACACATTCCCAGCAATACTTTTTCAGATCTCCTCAGGAAATGACCAGTTACTGATGAAACATGGTGGAATCAATAACATTAGGGAAGGAATATAACATACTTTAGACTTTCTGTATGAACCTGAGAGCTACTTGTGAGAGCGGGAATTCATACAGAATATGGTCATATGCAGAACTATTCAATAATTTGCTATCAAGTCTTCTGAAATATTGAACCACTAGAATGTTGGCATAATCATAAAATGATTGATAGAACCAGAAATCCATATAGGATCCTTGCTCCTCTAATTTATAAAGAATAGAACTCTCTCCCATAAGTTCCTCTTTTCCAAGTGAAAACTCATCAGGTTGCAAGAGATCTTGATATTTCAATCAGAACTGTAATTCACATTGTTCCTAATGACAAAAACAAATGGTTGAAGAAAAGGAAAAACTCTCCGTGCCTCAACGGTTGACCACGTTTCTAGGAGGGCCACCATCTTAACTGGTTTGTCACACATCCCCAGTATTACACAGAGATGAATCCACATGTGCAATGGAACTCTCACCACTGCTCTAGGACCTCATGAAACAAGTACCTCAATCAAAGCAATAACTTAGCCGTAGCTAACCTTGTTACCTTACTTATTGAACATCTCTCATATAATAGTTCTCTTCGAGATTTTAGATCTCTTGCAGAGTAGTACCACAGAAGTATCCAAAGGGTTTGCAAATTAAATATTAAAATATTACAAAATACATTTTTGATCAGAAAAAATTAGTGTCTCACTGTGAATGGCAATCATATGAAGAGCATATGCAACTCGTAGGCGAACGCCATTGAATCGCTCTGGCTCAGCCAATCTAAGTGTCAAATCGAAGAAATGGTCCCAGAGTTCACAAGAAGCATGATGGGACAGAGCAAACATGGTGGCTGTTAGAGCCCTGTAAGCAGCAACACAGGCTTCTTCCCGGTTTTCATCTTCTAATATCATTGAGATTGTTGTTGCAAGGGACAAAAGAGTCTCTGACACACAAAGATCAGAATCTTGTTCCAAGATGTGACAAATTGCAAGCAGAATTGCTTCTCGAGCATATAGGTGATCAGAGAATGAGAGCATATGAGTCAAGGTGTCCATTAGGTTGTCTTTATCGGTGACAAATGTGCACTCTTGAGAACAAATGAGCCTCAAGATGTGCTCCTCCTGCAAGATGCTCCCAGCAGTCACTGTCAATTGCCAGTCCTCTTTTGAGTCTGTTTTCAAGAAGAAGTCACACAGAGACACAATGACATCAGGATTAGGGCATTTCACGAGTTCGTTCAATAATTCCATGGATGCAGACGTTTTTTGAAGGAGATGATGATTGAGGAGAGACACTTGGAAGGATACAAAGCCTGGTTCATTAGAATCAGCAAGGAGAGACGATGTCACCATTCGCAGATTGCAATTAGTTGCAACTGAGTTTCCCATCAGGGAGAAGAGACACAAAATGTCCAATGCTGTAGCAGAGATCAAATGGCAAGGATTATCTCCTGAAGCCAGATTGGCAAGGTTGACCAAATGTTCCTCCAGATCTGGCAGATGTGGAAATTCTTCCTTGATCATGCTCAGCAGGATTTGCCTTGCCTGTAAATATGAGAAATAGTGAGAACACAGAAAACTTTCTCTTTTGCTAAATTATAGGTTCCATATGATGCCAACACAGATTAGGTGTACTGTGGTTGTCTCCTGCCTTTGAAAGAGGAATGATTTTTTAATTCGAGTGCATATATTGTAGCCAATTCATTCATTGTTAATAATTACAATTGTGAACCAATCTCATGAAAAAACATTCATTCACATGTAAGACCAGAATGAGCAATAAGGCATCTCTCACGTCCTAAACTTTTTTGGCTGAATACCTGCACTGCATTCTTTTACTGAATCCCCTTGGAGAATATCATCACACTAAGTCATGGGTTTCAACAAGGAATATGTATCTGATGGATAACTGAATGTATTATTTTCACATGCTATTGGGAAGTCCTAGTTACAGCTGAGGCTTTAACTAGGACTCATTGTGTGTTATTGTGTGTTGGCAGCAGCATATTGGTGTCAACATAAGACTAATCTATTTCCCCCTTAATGACTTTTAGATGATGAATTGAAAACAGAAGGACTTGGTGGATGGTATTGCTCAGCCAGCAACTCCCTTTTTTTTGAGAAATGTCTGATGCACAATGCAAGATAGTTACAAAGACCAACACTCAGAGGAAGAAGGACTCAGACATATTTTGACAGCCATTGTTGCTGAAGTGGAAAATAACCACTTTTCACCAAAAGAAAGATGATGGCAGTATGTTTGAGAGAAATAACTCTATATTGGCATTACAAAAGAATACTCTCTGAGCACTATCTGACACCCTACACATTTCAAGTCCAGGTCATAGAATGAAAATGTAGAAGAATGAGAATGTAATACCATTAGGAGGAGTCCATGAATTTTGTTTGATGTAGAGTTTTGACATTCTTTGAGGGCATGGAGAATAGAAAGTAAAACATGAGGCCTCCTTGGAGGGGTGAGAATGGCATCCAGGGCTCTCCCAGCCAACACTCGAATCTTTTCTATGCAATTCCCTCCACACTCTATCAATAGGGGTTCAAACATCTCCAACTAGAGGAAGATATATAATGCTTTAATTTAGGAAGGACAGGAGAGAGAGAAAGCCATCAAGATATTTACACTTTCTTGAGGGTGAGACGAATTGAGGGCAGAGGGATGAAGGCGGGAGAGGATGAGGAGAAGTGGATGAAGGTGGACAGTGGGAGGAGGACTGGAAACTGCCAATGCCAACTCGTTCAGAAGAAAGGGCTTCAGTTCAGGGAAGCGGGTAAAGAACGTCTGTCCCGTCATCCTGTTCTTCTCTGACCCCTCTATACGACCTCGTTTCACACCAAATGTGCGCTGGATCAAGGCACTCAACAAAAGACTTGCTGAGTTTCTCTCCTAAAGAAGAGAAAATACGCCACTTATGAAGGAACATTTTGATTCATAACTGAAAGTATACAATGATATCACTTTCAATTAACCTTTACCATGAGCCAGCTTGTTAAATGGGTTTTAACTTTTGAATATACATAAAATAGTGATTGGCAATGCTAAGGGTGGAATGTATTAGGCTGATTAGAAGTCTCACTTCAAAGGAGAGCTTGTCACATTATGTGATTACAAGGTATATTTTGAACAGTTTATATCTATCCTATTTTATAGACTGGAAGGAAAGCTGAGGAAGTAACATCTTACCATAATTCAGTACTGGTAATTATCATTTTATGGGAATGAAGAAGCCAAAAACAGAGGTTCTGCACTACTATACAAAGTTTACTTGATTATCAACTCATGCACAGAAGGAAAGGGTGTGGTTGGAAGTAGGGAGAGTACATTCAACAGATAGGAAATCAGAGACCAAATGATGTAAGACCACTGAGCAGTGATAACTTAGGAGAGATGCACAAGCTGGCATACAGAAATGAGAAAAAAGAGGAAAGACAAACTGAGAGATTCAAACATACTCCCCAAACTTGGCTCTTGAATCCAGCAATGGAGGCTTTGATGCCTCCATCAACATAAGGGAGAACGAGTTCAGAGAGGCGGGAATCTCGATACAGAGCTCTGAGGATGTTGAATGCATGGATCCTTTTCTCAGGGCTGCTGCTGTCACCTGCTTGGGCCATACCAATTAGGAGCTTCATTGTCCTGCGGAAACTCTCATGGTTTCTCACCTTTGGCTCTGTTACCAACATTGCCTGGAAAGGAGGAAAAGAAAAAGGGTCTTGTGAGTCATGGGAAGACTTGTTCTATTTAAAATTCATTCCATGCATTGTCATGTTGGCAAAATGCCCTTGAGGTCAGAATCTGCAGAATATGCCTTAAGTTGTTCAAGTGATCCATCTCATACTACTTCCAGTGACCCTAGAATAAGATTTGATTAAATTTTAAAATGGATTGCAGACTTTCTTCCTCATAAGTTCTGGTCATTTACTCATACAAAAAACAAGGGGAACCTCATTCCAATCACCTAATTTAATTAGACAGACCAGTTTCATGTCAAACTTATCCAGCACACTCTCCTGGAGGAATTTTCAGATAAATGCTCTTAACTGCACAGTTAAAGAGAGTGAAGAGAGTTTGTGAAAGTGCGTTTGTTGGACTCTGAACAACATATTTTTCTGTAGCAATTATGCATTTAGATCTAAATTTGTGGTGTGAAACTTGATTACCTATACAAAAGCGAATGACTTAGACCAAATCCATGGTGAAAACAGTAGGAAAAGTATGGAGTCCATTGGACTAGCATATCCATTTATATTTTTAAAAATACCTTGCATGGAAAGGATTAATATAAGCAATTTTTTTTATGGTTTTATAAAAAAAAAATGAAAAAAGGAACACCTGCATAAAGAAGGGGAAGCCAGCACTCCGACGAGTTGCACTTCCCTCCTCCTTGGCACCTGTTGACAAGTTTTCTATGGCATCTTCCAGCCAAAGATCAGGTATCAGCCTTCCTGACTCTTTGTCTTCTTCCCTGTTGAAATGACAGAGAACATGATTTAATCACATTGTATTCCCTTCAAAACTTTTTGCTAAAAGATCTTTGCAACAGCATCAAGAATTAATCTAAGCATGTAGAAAATTTTTCAGACAAACAAGATCACATAAAACACAATTGATTATGCACATAGAGCAATGAATGACTGGAGGAGGGACTCACCTCCACAAATGAGTGGATACACAAAGAAAGCCAGCATAAGTCTGCTCAAAAGCACCTCGGTGCTTGATGACAGAGAGCCAATGAGCCAGCCTGTGTCCTACATTGAGAAGGGCATCTGAGGGGAGGAGGGAGGAGAGAGATCCAAGGAGCAATGCTGCCTCCTTCACAGTTCGCCAGCCACAGAGAAGAAGCATCTGGGATGTCACTGCCACAGCCTTTGAAGCCCCATCCCCATCACTGGGGATCTCCACCATCAGACCTCCTTTAGCTCTAATGGACTGTGATACTGCCCCTGAAAGTGGCCCCTCCATCTCTGCAAACAAAAACCATCATTCACTTGAACATGGATCCATGATGTATCTGACAATATTTCAATGTAATGCTGTGTCCACATGCTTCAAATGAAGGCCTACTGGTACAAACTAGTACCAAAGAATCTAAAAGCATATTAGGTCTACTGAAGATAAGCTATTATCTTTAACTTCCACAGATAAAATAACAGTTAATAATAATAAAAAATACAGTCTCTGATAATGAGAAAGAGAAGGTACTGATTTACCACTGGGCAGGGAAGAATCCATTGGAAGATGTCCTTCTGGAGAACTGTTTGCCACAACAGGCATGACAATGTCTGTTGCATCAAAACATAACTTCACCATCTGAGAAATTCTTCTCCTCCCCACATCTTGATTTTTCCTAGAAATGCGTTATATGCTATGTCAAAATCTACAAAAGCTGCTGTGCCATACAGGAAGAGAACATATTACTATGGGGGTATTACAGTCTGTTTTACAGTATACAGTTGCAAAAAGAAAAATCATACAGCTAGGATAAGAATGAAGGATCATCATACAAATATGTTGGTTCCTGTTCAGTCAAGACATCAAGCATGAGACGATGCAGGCAAAGTAGAGTTCCATACATTGGACCAGATGCAGCTGCAGCCAAGAGGTTTTCTTGGGCAACATTGATCTGCTTCTCCAAGTCCTTCACAAGCTCATCTATAAGCCAGGATCTCACATCACACCTATTAAATTATATAATAAAAGAAGCTGCAAGTCCTATAAAGCACTTAGCTATACAAAATAGTAAATACAGATTTAGGAATCATTCTTACATAGATTCAGACTGGAAATAAAAGCTTGGATTTGCAGCAGCTTTCTTGACCAGGAAAGAAAGGAGAAATGCTGCAGTTTGTGAGTCAGGAGGACGTGGACTTCCAGCCATGGTTCTTCCAACTCCTACCAATCTCTGAAAATCAATTTCTGTATTGGGGTAAGATGTACATTGACCTATCAAAAAGTTCCAGGACCAGCCTTCATATGAGCAATCTATGCACAGAAATTAGGTTTCAGTATGATCCCCTTCAAAATAGTTTCCTTGACTTGCAATGCACATTTCCCCACATTTGTGAAGAGCTTGAAACACTGGCTGTAACCCATTCTTAGCAACCTCCTTCAATGTGTTGATTGAAGCAGAGGCCTTTCAGATGGAAATTCATTTTGGGAAAAAGTGTGAAGTCACAAGTAGTGTTTTCTGGTGAGCACAGAGGATGTGGGAGCAACGTCACCCAAAGATTAATAAGAAATTCCATGATACTGCCATGGTACTGATTGATGGCAGACAGTCACTACAGACAAGCTCAGGAAGGGCCTCCTTTTGGCTTTTCTATGACTGTCCAGTGTATTCATGCTCACCAGATCTTGCAACTTGTGACAAACATGTGCCATTTCCCTGAATGAAGTTCCATTTGAAAAGTTGCTGCTTCAACATAGGTGCTCTCCAGTCAACTGTGATCAATGTATTGAAGGAAGTTGCCAGGAATAAGTTAGAGCCAGTGTTCTAAACTCTTCACAAACATGGGAAGAAGGGTATTGCAAGTCAAGGGATCTATTTCAAAGGGAGCTGAAACCTATCTTCTGTACAATTTGCTCATATGGTCAGTTCAGGAACATTTTGATTGGTACACATAGATGCTGGTTGACCCTACAAAATATGACTGGAATTTAGGTTTTCATGGAAACAGGAAATAACTGACTTGGAGAAAATCTCAGGAAGCTCACTTTGAAAATTATGTAACACTAAGCCACACAATGCATTCACAATCAAACTGAATGTCATTGAAAGATTCTGTCAAGATTGGGTAGTCCGGGGCAAAATCTTTCTTTCTGAAAAGTACAAGGTGACTTCAAAACATCATCCACTCTGTTTCACCTTGCAATCTGACAAACTTCATGGTCTGATCAAAAATCCAGAATGTTCACACATTATTCTTCCTTAAATTCCTATGGGCTACATGACATGAATCCAAATGTCAAGATAATTTCTCCTCTCACCTGCCAGTGACCCTCTGTGCAGAGAAGAGGTAATGATGTCGGTGGGTAATCCATCAGAAGAGAAGATGCAATAATTTTATTCTCTTCATAGGTGTCCCTCAAACAGAGGAACGCTATGAAGCCATACCAAGATGTTGAAGCACTGGTAGCAAAGGAAATATGGTCTCTCAAGTGCTCATGGATAAGATGGAGGATTTCCAGGGCCATGATGCGATGAGGGAAGTTTCCACAGGGGAATAAAAATTCTAAACACAGCCCATAGAGTGACTGAAGAAACTCATCATACACCTTCGGCTCACTGGAGTCCCAACTGCATGAAAGCCTCAGCAAGACCTATTAAGAAAAAAGTAGGCTTTGACTGGACATATTTTAGGAACCAGATAAAAAGAGAATCTCTATATCATGAGCTGTTCATCTCCTACCCACACAATATGGTGAAAAAAGTGACTGCTAGAGTTTTAACATTCATATCTGTGCATTCTGGAGCTCTTTTCTTGCCTTTATTAGGTTATCATTTCTCCAACATTGTTTTGAAATATTATCCAAATTCATTTTAATTAAGCAAGACATAGGTGGTTTGTTAGTTTGTAGCACAATTCATGTGGTGTTTTGATTTATAGGTAATGCATGGTAAGGTGAGGCATGGTAAGGTGAGGCATGGTAAAGGTAAATGAGTCACTGATGTATATATAAGGATTTGGATTATTTCCCTCCAGGGGTCTTGGAGGATCTAAGGCACACCCCAGATGACTAAAAACTTCTGGGGCTTCTGATGCTAGAGAATGAATAAGTTTCATAACAAATTGCAAATGGACAAAGAGTCTCTCTCATTGGAGAACATCAAATACCATAAAATAATGAGGTGATTTACCACAGAATTTGATAAGTCAGCATAAGCATGAGCTGTAATTTTTCAAAGAGAACATCATTTCTGCTGGTATGAGATTGAAGCTTTTTTGATGCTGTACAGTCTTCCATAACTTCTATTACTAGCACTATTTCTATTCACTATTCCTAGCAGAGGACCTCAAACATGTGAACAAGTTACTTCTTCCTCTGAAGAAGGCCTGTAAGTTGCTACAGGCTAAGCAGGACACTTAATAATCTAGGAAAATTGTGGTGACACAATGGACAAGACTTGGAAGTATCCAACAACAATGATGCTATATAACTAAGTAACAATGCAACTCATACCTTCTTGATATGAGCCGTAACCTGCTGGTGGAAGGCTGGTGAATGATGAGCCATGTTCTTCTGAAGAAACATCACAACAGAATCCAGCTCTTTGGCAGTCAATGGCAATGACAACTTGCGATTTGATGCAAGAGCAGACAAGGCCAAAAGCTGAATCTGTGCAGAAGAGCACAAATGAAGTTCAGATCATTGCCCTTGAATTGAACTACTGTCCCATGGAACCAAGATGATGCCAACCTGACAGTCAGAAGATTCAAAAGCTGCTTCCAAATTGGAGGGACTGATGATTACACTCTCTGATGTGCAACATAAGACAGCTCGGAGGTATCCATCCGCAACTAGGTCTCTCCCATGGAAGTGATCCAAGATACCAGGATCGATGGCAGTCAAGGCCTTCAAAAGAACATCAATGTGTTCTGATATTCTTCTTTTCCCTCCTGTGTCTTTCAGCACCTCAAAGATGGGTATCAGAAGAGCCTCTTTGCATGAAGAGGATCCCTGTTGATAGAGTTCTTTGTAGACCCCCACAGCCTGTATGGAGCACAATACTATACGTAAGAGAGGGAGGGAGATTGAAAATAGAGAATTACTGCTGCCCAGTATAACCATGGTTGTAATAATGATTCATATGAGTTTCAACCAGTTCTTACTCTCCATTGGCAAGAGATGAACAACTGTGCTTCCATAAATTCTGAAGGTATTTCAAGTAGCCACAGATAGAAAAGAAGCAAGAAATGATGAGTTACTCCATATATGTGAGTAGCAGAGAAGGCTCACCTGAACTGCTTCACTAGTTAGATCAAAGACACCCACACTAGGCAAAGTGCCACATTTACATTTCCATGAAGTTATTTTCTTAATGCATTTTTTCTTTAATCCCTGAAAGTCATTGCTTTGTAGAATTTTGGAAAATGGAATAGACCTTCAACAGAAAAGGGATGTTAGTTAACTATACTTGATCAAATGCTCATGCATTTTTCAGGGTATGGTCAACCAAATAGAGGGTATTTCTGGATGACATTGATCCAGGTATGTTATATGTATAAATGAAATGGGTATATTGTGCCAGGTAATGGAACTACTGTTATAGAGTTGCACCCACCACAGGGCCCAGCATAGGATCATCCAGGAGAAGGCCAACCAACACAGATGGGAGCTCAGGCCACTGCTCCAGTATCTTCCTGAAGCCAAATACTCGCACAATGGGGTCCAGAGCTCGATAACGTACCTTCCTTCCCTTGCTCATACCTTCTACTTCTTTCAGGATCACTCTCTGCATCAGGTCAGCATCTTCTAGAAGTATATATGCATCATGTATGCTGTTATGACAGAGACAATCTGTCAAAAACTGTCAAATTGGATTTCAGTAGAATTTTTATTAATCTGGCAGGTCTAATATACAAGCCAACATTAACTTTGTTTTACTGAAGTTAGCACAAAGACAGATCTAGAAATGTCTCAAGAGGTGTCATATGCCAATTTTGCTAGATGGAGGCAGTAACTAGGGATACAATATGCCAATCAAATGAATCACTGTTACAAAATCATAGAGGTAGAAGATTCTTACTGGACTGGATTTTTTTGTGTCTCAATGCATTGTTTGAAAATTCATAAAATGAAAAAGAAGCATTTGTCTTTTCTCTTGAGAAAAATTCCAAGGGGAAACAAAGAACCACTAAAAGTAAAATAGGATGCAGTAATGTAAATTTGCATGATTTTCAATTTGATGGAAACAAATGCAATTTGTAAGCAACTTTTGCCAATTTTGAAAATGAAACCTTCAATACTCAGATCTGATCCAGGAGGTAACTTAGACTTTAGTCTGTATAGAATGTGCCCAGTTAACCTTCCAGAAATGTATCATGAATGTGTTTTAGCAAAATATGCCTTTCAGGTAGATTTTTCGAAGCTCAAAACCATGTAAGTCCCAAGTCTGACTTCTCAATACCATATTTTCTCAAGAACAGTATGCCACTGTGTATAAGAAGCACCCCCGCTTTTGAGGTCCCAGTTTGTGTAAAAAAGATTCCTCGTGTATAAGGCACGCCCCCCTATTTCGTAGCGAAAAGTGTTGGACAAGGGAGATGAGTAAGGGGTAAAGCTAGTCATGAGGTCGGTTGAACCTAGTTTCTTATTCACTGTCCTGACCTTTTTTGTGGGGAGCACAGTATCCCTAACATTTGTCTTTTATTATCTGTGAAAATGGATGGAAATGTACAACGAAGATACAGAGCAGCAGAGAAATCAATGTGTTTCAGGAAGCAAAGGAGTTGAGCATCCAAGCAATAGGTCGTAAATATGACATTGAGGAAAGCTGTATACAGAAGTGGATCGAGGTGAAGGTGAAATTGAGCTGGGCTCAAAAGAATCTCATGGTCTTTCGTGGGAAAAAAGGGATAATTTCCAGTAATCAAGAAGGAAGTGGCAGAATACGTAAAAGTGTGAGTCCATACTTCTGTAGTAAAATCCTTGATGAAGCATACCGTATAAACACTTCACTTCATTCTGGCACTCTAAGCTTGTTTTTGGTCTTAAAATGATGGTATATATGCAAAAATAGGTTATGAAGGTGGGAACCAGAAAGATTGCAAGAGTAAACAGGATCTCCCAAAGAAAATTTAATGCATCATGATGATAAACAGCATGATTTATGAAGCAAATTGGATTTTATCTTCATTGGAAAACCTATGTGGCTCAAAAATTTCCTTGGAGAAATAATTGTCTCTGGAATGGCCCCTCAGAGAAGGATAAGAGCTCCATGAATCAATTTTCCACACAGCCAGACACTTCAGATTTTGATATTGACACTGAATGAAGTCCACGAATCAACGTAGCCATTCCCTGTTTACTGTTTTATTATAATATTATATTTCCCACTGTTCTGACTGATTACAGACACTGTTTCTACCTCAATAAGTGATTAATGAGTTATAGGTATGCTGAAAAAAAAATTTTTTCCTATTTTTTTGTTAATTTAAGTTCATTTAAGTCCCAAGTCTGACTTTTCAATAATTAAACCTTTTCAGAAAAAAGTCTTATTTGTTCTGTTAAAATACTGGACATAATCATGATTAATTTCATCATTCAATGGTCAACTTCTCACAATTGTAAAAATGTTAGAACCATGTCTCAATCCATCCACGCACATATATATATAAGATGATACCATACTTCTGCTTTCTGCAGGATGTCCCAACAGCATGGAAAGAAAAATGCTATCTCCATCAAGAACATCTTGTTCAAGGGCACAAATGTTATCAAAGTAATGATAATCCCACAAGTTCACCTGCTTTTAGTTCTACCTAAATGATTTCACTAAAAAAAAAATAATAGGAGCTATTCTGACCTGAGTGACATGACTTTGAGATGGCCTTGAGGAGAGATGAGAAAGCTTCCAATGTGGTATGCCTCACTGTGGCCATGTAGTGGTCTAGCCCAGACCAGACAATAAGCAAGACATCTCTCACTTCTCTTTCTGTCACAGGGAATGCATCAGATGCCAGCAAAGCACTGCACCACTGGTTCAGCAGTCGATAGAATGCAAGAGATTCCACATTGCTGGTCTCCTCCCTGTGTTCCATCAGTGAGCCCTCATTCAATTTTTACTCAAGGATAAAAGTGGATGAGTCAGCGAATTTGACAAAGTGAGAATAAAATTCTCGAAAAATCAAAATGGATCACAAGAGTTTCAGTACGGTGCCTTCAATGAAGATAGTACAATTTTAAATTGCATAGCAGGTGCAAAAACTGAAGGTTACAATAACCTCTGAAACAAGAATTTTGACACTAGATCCATCAGATGTAGGTTGCATTTAAAAGGATACTGCACTTCAAGAGTATAATAGCAATACAATAGTCAAAACTTGCTGGGCCAATCAAGGTGCTGATATAGCATGCTTGGGAAATATGCAACATCAGTTTACCACACTATGGCCAGGTGTGGGAAAAGACAGGCAAGCCCTAGGATATCAATCTGTCTGGTCACCTTGTGCATCCCAAACATGGCTTATATCATATTCATCCAGCCATATCCATCCAACCAGTCACTGATGCTAATATTAGGGTGGCATGAAATTGCCACCAGAAAACCTTGTACAGTGGACACTAAGCTCCATTCTGATCCAAGAAGAATCAATAAAACATAGTTTCTTCCTTCTTAATGCAAAATTTTAACAAAGTTCCAGTTAATATAGTAGGCCATCAAAAAAACCCATTCCTTCATTCATAGAACTTTTCTCATACCTGCCATGAGTCATGTCCCTAACACCTCCTCTATATTCAACAGCCTTTGGGCCAATGTTGCACATTGTGTTGATTCTTATTCAAGATTACCATGGTAAGTCTTTGATATGCTTCCTTAGACATCAGAAGAAAAGATGATTTGAGCAGTATATTTTTGGCTCAGCAGAACATGTAGTACTTTTACATGTATCATATATGATGAATACATCATAATTTATCATTCATGAACATCCCTGTGAGTTGTCAGCTTCCAAGCAATAAGTTAGGACTGGGATTGATGTAACCTACTTCAAAATCACAAAATTCAGTAACAGCTGTTCTCTCCATGGCAGTGATACAAATCACACAGATAAAAAATTAATAAATTTCAAATACCTTGATATGCATTATAATTGTAAAATACTTATTACATTCATGAATTCTTCAATGGAAAAACTGGAATGCAATAAAATCAAGCTCACACTTTGGCATGAAGATGGACAATAACTCTGAGAGATCCTTGAAGAATGGAGGAATCAGTGGTTGGGAAATGATGGAAGGAACTGATCACAGCAAAGAGGAATGCCATTACAGCAGACAAGCTCAACCTCGATAAATGACCATCCAATTTTCCATGCCAATTATTCCAAGAATCCACCTATTCATGAATGAAAACTGGTTTTAAATCACTTCTCCAAATTAAATGAGGCATTGAATGCTGCATTTGCAAGACTCACAATATCTGATATGGAGATGCCATTCAAAGAGAGGATGACAGTGAGAGCAAGGGATGCATTCACCATGAGATCATATGGCATGTGAGATATCTCCAGAAGAGACCAAAGCGATTCATTGATGTTTTTGGGAACATCATCTTTGCTCTCAGTTGGGGAAAAGCCTCTCTGCACCAGCTGATGAATCATTCTCAATAGTGCCTGAACTCTATTCAATATCATCTCATTCCCCATATCTCCATGTCTGAAAACAATTGAATTCTCAAGCTTACATCAATCATTTTTTGGTAAACTGAAAATTCTCTATGGACATTAGATAAAAAGTACAATTCCTCTGTCGAGAGTATTCAAGAGACAGCTAGTAAGTTCAATCATCATGAATGGCGAAGGAGGACATACAGGACATATTCAGTAACTGGACACTCTTCTTGCTATCAGTGATTGCATTGATACTCTCCTACTGAGCAAGCATAAAGTTTGAGTGAGGGGAGTGCAACTACACAAATTGACAGAAGGGTCCATGTAAATTTAGTAAAGGCATACCTGAAAATATTGTTACATCTAGCCAATGGACCCTGGTCAACTTGAATGAAACACAACAAAATTCCAATTGAGTTGAGTATCAGGGTTCATGGAAGTTGCCATGTGGTTCTATTTCTACATGTTATATAATTTTGCTTCTTCACCTACTTGGGTGCAGGATATCAAGTCCTGTAAAATTCTAATATTGGAAGGAAACTCCAGTAATGATATGAAAGAGGATATATACAGGGAGGCCAAAAAAAAAAAACTAAGCTGTCATTTTTGGTGAGTCATCAATCTCATTGTAGGAAGCCAATTCTGATCAAATTTGATAGGTTTATAGGGTGACACAATTGGAGTTATTATACCGAATTTCAGACATCTGGCTATAGAATTACAGGAGCTGTAATTATTTTCTGATGACCCATGACAAAATGTGCCCTTGAAAAGATCAGTATGAACATCATATTTGGTCTTCCAAATCCTACTTGAGGACCAAATTCATGACCTTCCATCCCTGCATGATGCTATAGAGAAAGATTGGGAGGCACTGCCTTAAAGATTTATTGACCAAGTCATTGATCTGTGGCGTTCCAGACAAGAGACTTGTGTTCAACAGAATGGAGGGCACATAGAGCACCTTTTCAATTGAAATTAACCTACCTACACCATATTGTGTGCTTTCATTTTTGGCATTATCACATTATGTTTTGTTTGTTTTTTTTTGTTTGCTTGTTTGTTTTTGTCAGTTGTGAGAAATTTTAAGTTGAAAGAAAAAATGAACACTTACTTTTTTGGTGATGAAAAGTAAATTAAATGCCAATCTCAGTTTATAGAATTGTGAAACTAGGCAGACAAACCCTAATTGAGTCATTCTATGTGCCTACCAAATTTCAGCAGAATCGGCAGCCTAAAATCAGATCAACAACTCACCAAAAATGATAGCTTTGTTTTTTGGCCCACCCTGGAGTTCAGTAGATAATTCTGGAATTGCCAAAAATGTTTCAATTAAATATGTAATACTGTCTACATATACCTCATTGATTTAGTAAGTTGTTGCAGCCCCTCTGCAAGTACTGATTCATTTCTCTCCCAGAGTGTGTGAAAAAACTTAGTCTCATTGATTTCCTCCTGATCAACAAGTATGAGGAGATCTGAGAGCTTTCCAGGAATATTATCAACAAATAGCTGGTCATCCATGACTCCATCCTCATGATTCTTCAAGAATGATTTCTTCAGGATCCAAGATGTGAGGAACTGAATGTCATCCACTTTCAGACAGCACTTGCAAACCTCAAGCAATCTGTACAAAGGATGGAAAAATTTGTAAAATCAAAGAAGCAATATGTAAATATACTTATGATAAAAAATTAGGGACCTATTCTTTTCTATTATATGGATTATGATTGTTAATTACATTTCTACTCTAAATTGCTGCATTTAGGATGCAAGCTGAGATACAGCAAAAAAAAACCTTTCAATTTAGCATTCCAAGCCTTTTTTTAATTCTCTGTCCATCTCTCCAGCAACTCTTCCTAATGCAAGTTTTTGGGCTTAAATATTTATACTAGGCTGATCAAAAAGGAATGAAACTTTGGCAGCAGCTCACTCAACACTCATCAAAATTGTAGGCCACTCTGCAGGTATCAACTACGCTCACTTTGCGACTCATTGTAAAAATTTCAGTGGTCTTTCATTCGAGGAACTCTGTTGGTGATAAAAATAAATCGTCACAGTTAGTAACTTTTGGCAGATTTTACTGGAATGGCAGCACTGGAGCAGAGAGCAATCATGAAGCTCTGAAAATATGTCGCTGAGACTCTCAAACTTTTGCAAAAGATGTACACACAGATACCTGCAGTAAGTACCTGCTGTACATAGGTACATTTATTTAGGTACATTATAAGCAACTCCTCATTGTTACAAATTAACTTGATTAGATTTGTAGGTTGCTTGTGTTTATACATATCACTGCTGTTCAGTCCCATCATGACTCATCCCAGTAGGAGTGACACTGCAGTCAATTAAAGATGGTCATGTGGTGGCATGCAGAGTAGTTTTGGCAGTTCATTGTGTCACATGGGTAACAGAGAGCATCAGGATTCAAGCAAGATACACTTTCCTGTTGAGCAATAGGTGTTTCTTCTTGAAGTTTACATTGAAACAGTCTTTTCAATGGTGTGTGGAAAGGTTTCCAGACAAATATCCTGGTGTATAACTGCAAAATAAAAATGTAGTACAGAATTGTTGGATTTTGTAAAATACAATTTATCATCCCTCAAAAACATATATGCTGCTTCATCAGAAATTCAGCCTGAAGAGCTAATCAGGATATTGAGGAATATGATGGACAGGATACAGAAATGTATTGAAGTTAATGAGCTCACTTCCTACATTTAATAAGGTGCTCAAGTACATGTGCATTCATCATTATACCAACTTTCAAGAAGTTAGCCCAGTTAGAGAATAAGACTCTCCTATGCATTATACATGAGACGTTTTGAGTGAGTATTATTCTGGAGGTGTCACCTTTGATCCATCCACAAAACTGACATAAAATCAATTTAGTTCTATTCCAGAAGACAGGAAAATTTCTTTAGGTTTTGCTATTCTCTTTCAACCTTCTTGCCAAACAACACAAGGAGAAGGAAATGTAAAAGGAAAATATCAGGGATAGATTGCATGAAAAACTGAAATTAACCACGTCAATTTTCATGACATTAAAAAAAAAAATTTCCAATAGGACTCCAACATGGGTGAAAGAGACGACTATCATTGAGCCAAAGTTCAAGGCAGTTCAACTCATTTCCAAATTAAAGTTTTAAAATCTGCAAGAGAAGAACCTGCTGAAAGGATGAAAGTAAATATAGTGAGAAGCCCTGAACTGGAAGGTGCAAATATAGCCAATCCCCTCAGATGCCAGGTTTGGCTTGACTCTAACATGGTCAAGGCATCTAAAAGGCAAAAGGTTAATTTTCAAATGACTAACATAACTCTCCCTGGGAACGAACCTGTAAACCCTTCTCCTCATTGGAGATCCTTGGTCCAATGACAAATGCATGATGATCATTATATTTGCAGAATGCCTGAGAGAAGCTGTCTCCTGAGTTCTTTGAAGGTAGTTCTCCAACTGTGAATGAGGAAGAACAAGAATACTGAGGAAAGAGAGACACATTGAAGAAAAACCATGTGGAATGTAAAAATGAGAAAGTCTCTTTCGAATGCTTCTTTACAAACCTCAGTTAAAATGCCAACAGCAGTCAAAATCAGAGAGTACAGAAAACCAAAACTTTGCTACATTTTCAAGAAATATTGAAACAGATTATGCATATAAAGATGTTTCTTACAGAGTTTGCACACTATCTCATTTTTTGGGATACAGATATCAATAGCAATTTCATCACAATATTTCTCAGATTCTAAGTTTCCTCTATCTGTTATTTTAAATAGATTCTCAAACTGTTTCAGAACTTCAATTCTTAAAAAATTATCTAAACCTATCACACTTACATCTTGTAAAACTCCTGATATGGAGGAAACTTCTCCTCCCTCCAGAAGGTGGTTAAGAATTCCATGAAGATCTTGATCCAATTTCACATCTAGAGGAAAGCATTAGGAGTGAATTAATCCAGAGAAAACATAAATATGATATAAATCAGCTCAGGTTCTACTCCATCTAATGAATTATGCTCAATAAATTTCCTTAGGCAATCAGATGAGGGAAAGGATAAAATCATTTCACAAAATTTTTTTAATAATTCAACTGGACAGCATTGAGAGGAATGACATTATGCACACAGTACTTGCGACATCATATTCAGACGATTGCTTCTTCTGACTATCAAAAGAAGAAACTGGCCTAGGTCTTTGATCTAGGCCAGTTAAAACCTATGCATCCTGACCATTCAACGTATGGTAAGTAGTTGATCTCCCAGCTTTACAAGGCATCTGCTGGTGTATATAACCAGATTAGAACCTTTGATACTTCCTGAAATCCTGAATGACAGAGGATAAGAGTTGTGGCAGCTTATTCTTCTTTCTGGACTCTTTCTCTTCTTCTTGAAAGCCATGTCAATCGCCTATCGAGACTTTGACCTGCCCCCATGCACACTAACCTGAATTGAAGTTTTCCTTCATGAAACTCTGCAACGCAGGCACAGAGACACTTTTTTTGCTCGCTTTCTTCTGCTGCTTGCCGCTTAGCCTAACGCCAGGCCTGTTCTTTTTCCATGCCATTGACTCCATCTGACGTGAAGGAAAAATAAAATAAGCATGAAGTCAAATGTTCAGTTTTAGGTCGAGAACATAGACTAGGTCTGGTTTTGTTGAACTTCGTATACAGTAAGGATGAGCCACGTGGTCTCATCCAGCGGCTGTGGGCCGCCATAACTCAGTAACAACGTGGTTTTACAAGGCTGCCACGCAATTGGAATGGAATGGAACTAATCCAGTGGAAAAGATGATCGTCGTAAACTGAAGTCTTACATTGGGAAGCAACGAACTTTATTGAGCAGTGGGGAAGGATTTACGTCATTGCGCTTAGCAATGGCAACCAAGGCTTACCTCTCGTGTTTTTCACTTGAGCCAGACAGTTTTTCTCTTGATAAGGGAAAAAATGTCGGATGGAATTGTAGCTGAATTGAACGATGTCTCAACCTTTTTTTAGCTGCAGTCCTAATTGAGGAAGGGAACAACATTTTTAGGAATTGCTCACTGCATGGAAGGAACTGGAACAGGTTCTTTTTCTCACATGATATGTCCTACTTCGGAATTGATCCTTTGTCATTCCTAGAGTTAGCTAAATCCCGCTCTGTGCGATCAATGACAGCAAGGCGTCAGTGGTGAACTTCTTTCCCAGTTTGGGAAATGCGACAGCCACTAAATTAAGGTCTGCAATGAGAACTCCGTCCAACCATTTTTCTGGGAACGAGTTTAGATGCTTAAATTTTATGGGCTGGGTGGGAGCATGCCCCCCATCCGCTTATACACGACATGGAATGAGAAGTGTGACGGAAACTGCTCTGCACTGCGAGAACTTGCACAATGTCAAATATGTTTTTCTGCTAATCAATTTTAGCTTCTATATCTCACTACGCTGTATGCGGTTGAATCTTCCTATGTGATCCCTACGCATTGGTTCCTTTAGCGCACCACTCAAAATTGCTCATATGCACAGCATGCGAAAAATTATCTTTATATAGCTACAGAAACAATATGCTCTCAACTTTGACTTTCATTTACATATTATGCATCGCATCGGCTGAGGATATGGATCCGTGCATGTACACTTGCGCCATCTCTAGCTACATTTTGAAAGAACTGTGATCGTGAAGGTGTTCACGACCTAGATCTACTGGGTGACCTGAAAAAAAAAACAAGAATTATCTCTAATTCTCCGTTCCGTCTCCTCTCTGTCAATGCTGTCCTTAATCCTAACGGTTCAATGTAGGCTTATTTGCAATACTGCCGAAATACTTGTGAGCAATTTTGATGATCTTGAGCTGAACCCATTTGATATATATAAGGTGTTTCAGAAGTCACTGGCCAAAGGAATTATCGATCACAAATATTGAAATATATGTTATTGCATGCCCTGCATGCAAATCAGAAGTACTAGAAGGATTATTTCAACTTTCTGCAGAATATCTTACTTAACTATTATGCACACTCACAAACTGAGATGAAGGAAAAAAGAGTTACCCATTTGACCAGAGACTTTTGCAACGCCCTGTAGATGATAGAATATTACTTGCTTCACGCCAAAGTCAAATAAAGATATTTGCTTCATTTGGCCCCAACGTGTAGAACCCAAAACGTCAATTCAAAGTCCACTACGTGAACACGTGGCAACGCATCCTCGTCACAGTCTTTGCTAATTTACCATTAAAAAAAAAAACATGAGTGGTGGGGTGTCATAAGCAAGGAATGAGAAAACCGCTCGGAATCCTAAGCCCCGTTTTAGGCATAACTATATATGACCTTCTTTCACTGATTGGATTCGTGTCCTAGCAAGAGGAATGAGACAAGGTCATTGGGAATATGTGAAGCAGGAGCCATGAAGGGCAAGACAGCCGCAGGGTGAGGGATATGTCCGGACAAGCGCCGAATCCTTTCCTTGCCTACACCGCTGTTTGTTTTCCTTTAATTTTTTTTAAAAGTTATATTGGGCAAGCAAACCTCATCGATGGTAAAGCGGAAGAAGGTCCTAGGTCCCCGAAAGGCGCCCTCGCATCATGAGCCGGTGTAACAACCTCAGATTGCTGTCAGACTGGGAGAATCCATCTTTGAAGGAGCCTAAGTCTTCTCCAATGCATCACCAACGATGAAAATTCGCAGAGGGGTACCACTGTATTCTGCCCGACGACACTGCCCTGCCTCTGCTCGATGACTTGAAAGGTGAGAACAGGGTCGGACTGGCCTACAGGAATGCAGGAAAATTTCCCAGGGGGCCCCCAGATCAAAGGAATCTTTGTCAGAAATTTCCCGGGGGCCACTAGGTCACCAGTCCGATCCTGAATGAGAAAGCGACGCTCTTACATTCCCTCCTTCTTGACTCTCTCCGATTTCAGATTAGTATTGGACAGATCGGGAGCGAATACAAAGAACAAGTTTGCTCGTTCTTTACCAGAGGTCAGAGGAGAAAGGCCAGGATATTCGCAGCCATTGAGGAAACCTCTCTTGGTTCACTTAGAACCGTTAGTACCGTAATACCTTAGCAAACTCTGACCGGGATCCACCAACAGCCACGAACAGCATCAAGGCGTCAAGTAGACTTCAACGATCTGATGGAAAGGTTACGCTGAAGCATAAGGTCAATTAATTGAATTTGGACATGGCAGCACAGGCCCATTGCATCACATAGAGGTGTCGACTATCTAGGTGGGGATTTCTTGCATTTAATCTTATAGGAAGTCTGGTTTCCCTTTCGCTATTCGCCAAAAACGGCGATTGGCCGCAATTTCTTTTTTCTTTATCTCTCAAGATCGAGTTTTCCTCTGCATGAAGCGTATCCGGCCTGGTGTTGCACGTAGTGTTACCATACATCCGGTTTCCTCCGGACATGTCCTTTTTCACCTTCAAATTTCCGTCCGTTCCGTCCCTGGTTACACTTGCTCTGCACGTTTCAAACAAAAGAATTCACACACCTCCCGACATCATGATGATGCAGTTTTGCAGTTCCAACTACGAGGAAAAGTGTTGGAAAACGACAGTGTATTGAGCCATGAGAATGTGCCGCGAGCCGTGAGAATACCATATAAAAAATATTAATAAATTAATAAAACTTTTTCAAACCGGGAATTGCCTCGTCGGATGAACTTCCATCAGCTGTGCGAAGGGAATCGCGGAAGCGGAGCCGCCGGGGAGGAAGGAAGTCTGAACGCGGAATCAGTACACGACGAAACTAGTCGATTACCTCACGCGCATGCGCAGAGCATGTTTTCATTTCTGCCTCGTGTTCAGCCCTCGGGCCTTCGTTTTGGCTGTATCTCGGCAACCCAAGTGCCATCGTGTGGCTGTGCAAAAATATATTATCGACGGATACGTGCATTGCTAAGGTTGAGAGACCGTGAGGTTGCTGTAACGTCAAAGTGAGCTTGAAGTGTCGAGACTTGCCCCTAGTTTGGCTTCCAGTTGAATCGAGCAGACCCCAGGACAAAAAAACTGTTCGAGTGTAGCCTAGCCTGGCCAAGCGGTGTCAGATTCCGAACGCATCGAAGTTGGAAGAAGCCGTCGTCGTCCGTCTGGGCCTACTGTTTCTCGTCTCCTCGTCCGGTAAGTCTTGTAGTCATTGCGTTTTACTCGTCGTTATGGACGCCCAGATTAGGCTATTCAAAGAATCCGGAGAAACCTTCCCACAGCTCCCGCACTATTCAGGGGGCTCTCCTCAGGTGAGTCGGACAAATGCCACTGGCAGGCGAAGAACAACGAGAAATGTTTGATCCAGGAAGGGCTTCCCTTTCTTTCCGGCTTTACTCTTTTCATTCGGGTGGATATTGCAGTCGTTGTGCTTATTGATATCACTCTCGAGGTGAGTCCCAGTGGGATCATTCTACAAGGGCCCGCAAAAGTCGCAGAGAAAGGAGCTTTAAGACTAGTACAGACAGTGGCGTGCCCAAGGGGGGGGGGGGGGGGTTGTGGGGCATAACCGCCCCCTTGGGGGCAATTTTACACGTTTGGGGGGGGGGGGGGGGGGGGGGGGGGGTTTGTGGGTCATAACCGCCCCCTTGGGGTCAATTTTACACGTTCGATTCTGCAAATTTTTTTTTTATTTTGTCACAAATACAGGATGGGTTATCAGTTTTTTTTAAATGTTAACCCCCCCCCCCTCATTAAGGTGGGTAATCAGTGTTTCATATGGCGACCCCCCCCGCCCCCCCTCATTCGGATTTCCTGGCCACGCCACTGCGTATAGGTACAGATTCTCCTTTTCGAAGCATATCTGACCCGATGAAACTGGAAAAGCGAAAATCAGCATTACTCTGTAAATACTTCCCGAACCGAAGCAAGCAGACGTGGGGCACGTAGATCAGAAAGCAAAAACTTGAAATATGCTGGATCCGTTTCAAAGAGCGTCTTTCGCATGATTCTTGGCATTCTTATCATAAACGCCATCGTGCGTCCAATTTTTAGAAAACGCACGACCCTTCTTTTGTTATTTCTTGCTCTGAGGCCTATGCCCACTCCTGTTCAGACGGGGCATATTTGATGTACTCCTGGCTTATGTCAGAAATAGATCTTTCCATCCCACCTAATGTCAGGTACACCTTTTATGAGCGATGATTTAGATGACACAGGCAACTTAGCTAGTCGTAGGTGTGCGTATTTCGAAGATTTCCTGGTCAAAGGTGAAAAGAAGAACTCAACTTGGCAGTTGTAGCAATGAGTAAAGTCGCAGATGTTGCAGTAGAGCTTAAAACTTGATCAATGGAAAGTGGCGGAGGACAGTACCGGGAACGAGAATGCCTCAGAGGATTTCTACATCGGATTAAATAATCTAATGGACTGCTGGAATGACTCGTGTGCAAGGTCGTGGGTGTGGCCGATTCTGGGATCGGACTCGGCATGTATATCGGATGACGGATAGGAGGAATAGTTGGAGATGCAGTGATTTCAGGTGAAACGATATTGGTTTTGAGTTCGCCCCTGGCGCATGTTATCCTTGGGAGCTTCAACTCATTCGACAAAATCATTCTTAGTGAGCATTACTTTGTAAAATAATTGTTTTTGCTGCCAAATAGCAAAAATAAATAAACTTGGTTAATCGTTTAGAAAGAGCATGTGAGAATGGAAGACCAGTTAGTTAACTTGGGAGTTCTGGTTTTGACAAATTTCTTTGGGCAAGTTACCGCGGAAGGACCGTTAAGTTGGCTAAGGAAGCGAAAGTCGCGAACCATTGAATATGTCAAGTTTTGGGGGGAGAAACCGCGTTCGTCAGGTAACATTTGAGCACTTCAAAGTGCCCAAAAGGGGAGACAGCGTCAGAGGATGTGGGTTTTAGACGCATGGGTAGACATCGTCGATAGTTCGTAACCAGAGGAGAACTTAGAAGGGGAACTCGGCAGCAACATGGAACACGACTATGAAATCGCAGGCAAAGCTGCTGCAGCATTCCAAAATGAGACTGGACGGGAGCTGTAGCCAAGGCTGCTTCGAATGAGAGTCCTTGGTCGTAGTCGGTCTCTAATCTCAACGTAAGATCTGGTAATTTGACATTCCAAGAGGCAGGACTGGAGATGCCGGTGATTTCCTGTCGGGACTTCGGTTGATTTGAATGACCCGTGGCGACTGGGGCATATCGATGAGGCCTACCCGGAACATCGTGGGCGAGGTACTAAACCAGTAGGTCCCAGTATGATCTATCATTTCCAGGAGTTAGTACCTCAAAACAGATAGGACGGATATTTATGACTGCGCTGTCACTATGCTGCCTTCGAGGCCGTCTTTTGAGACGTCGCGTTAAAGGGAACTATTCCCGTGCCCTTTTTGGATAGAGGAAAAGGGAGATTTGGTGAATGCATACTTCTGGCAGGGGGAATCGGCATCTGTTCTTGTGAATTTCGTCCCCTCGTCTGATTTCTTCAGCCGTCAGCCTTGGTGAAGGCATGCGATGAATTCGACAGCGTAGGCGGAGGTAATATTCCTTACGTATCTCTTCGACTTTGCTGACTATCCACCAGCGAAAAGTCAGCCAATACCCTTCAGTTACATTCATTCAGATGAACGCTTGGGTTTATAACCGTGTTCGTCTCTTCAGGCGCGTGGAGATCTTTTCGTTTGGAACTTAGTTCATGAAGTGGGTCAGAGGTGCAGAAAATATGTAGTAAAGATAGGAACAGAGTCGAGTAGGATACAAAGGTAAGAAACGAACGGACCTCGAGTGAGAAAGTGGAAAGGATGGAGGTGACTAGAAGACGTCCGACGGATTACATGCAGGCCAATGACATCGAAACGATACGTTGTAACAGCAGCGAAGGCTTCATCATTGGCTTCTGCGTAGTTCAGGGAAAGAACGTTGCATTTTTTAAGACCTTGAAGAGCGATCTTGATAGCGTTGGTTCAGGTTGGGATCGTTTTCCTACGATTTTGAGGGTGAGGGAGTATGGTGTGTTCGATTGGGATTGTGGGATAGTGACCCATCATCACCAGCAGCAAAATATTGTCAGCCAGGTCATGGGTATGAGATGTTCATGAGGGCGTTACTGGTGTCACAGAAGAAAGATGTCGAAAAAACTCTTGGCTATATATAGTCCCCGGTCCACTTGGCAAATGTTATCGAGTGGGCGATTGTGGCGTTGCATCATGCTAGTTCCGGCTTGCGAGAGTTATTCATTTATTCGCCTCTATCTGGCAGCCATCTAGTAAGCTAATCGGGAATCTAGGTTTTTCGAGCGCCTACGCACAGATGGCGAAAATGTGCGTGGATGATGGCTGCCCGCGGGAAGTAGCAAATCACTTCCTACGAGCTAATAGATTGGATGACGTAGCTCTTTGGGATTGGCATGAGGGGCTTGCGCATCGTCATTCGATTTCCGTCTTATGTCTGGCATACTTAGTGCCAAGGTCCCACAACTTGCTTCTTACCTTAAATATCAACGAATGGTAGGGTTTCCACCCGTTTATAATTAGTATGTACAGTGAATATTTCAAATGCAATGTTCACACTACAAACTGATCCTAATATGGACACTTTTGTACTATATTTTGAACTTGTTAAGGTTTTTTTGGACAATAAAGCTAATATAATAATAATAATAATAAAGTAAATAATATCGTTATTTTCCATAAGTCAAAAGCAGTAGGCCACACTCATGGTATCGATTGACGCCTTCGCTTAAGGTGGCTGTAGGTATATTTCGAATATTTGTCCATGTTTTTTTATTATTCAAAGGTGGCAACCCTAACGAATGGATGTAAGTATCAATAGACATTGCCGCTTCAATCCCAATCACAGCATAGAAAACTTTTAATATATTGAATACATGGCATGGATCCCTCACGTTGGATTTGCGATTCCGGGATCTGTAATTGCTCTCGAATGACGCCGTGGAGGTCTTGTTAAGTATAAATAGAGCGTCTTTTGCTGCCTTCATTCATGTTGCGTCATTCAGTGAGATGAAGTCAGTCACATGCTCGTGGCTACTCTGCCTTCTGGAGTGGCTGTAAATAGTTGTGGGTCCCCAGAGTCGCTCGTTTCAAAAGTCATGGCCTTGTTCACATCTGTTACACGTTCCTCATCTTATGATTCTTGTACCACGGTACATGTGTTCATAAACTCGTTGCCTGTACCGCTTTGAGGACATCTGCGACTTCGACATCAAACCGAGGTTGACAGATGCGTCATTGACTCGTACGAGATGGATTCGTTACCCTTTCAACTGCCGTCACGGGAGAAGAGGGGCATCATCTTGCATCTTGTATCCAGGTTGCCTTCTGATTGGTTCTTGCTTGAGAACATTCGCCAAGTATGTCAGTCACTCAATGTGCATTTAGCCTCGCCATCTTCTGGTCGGTCGAGGACTTTATTATTAGCATGACATCCCTGTAAACATAAACATTTCATCAGCGATACATGAACACTAATTTGGAACCTTCCTAGTACTGGAATAGCGCTAAATCTGAACCATGGTGTAGCCAATGGTGTTATGTCACGTATTGTTACTTTCAGGTCAATATTAAAGTTTAGCATTCATTGAACATTTATTGATGACCTGTGTGCGGCATTACTTTTAAGCCTTTGATGCATATTTATTGGTCTTCATATCCGTTGGGACTGATTTGGCTGGATAGGTTTACGAGGGCGGATTTCATCTCGACATTTAACATCGTGTTAAGACCCTTGATAACGAGGAGCAGCTTTGATTTTTTCAAATCGATAGCTACGGCCGAATGAGGGGGAACCAAGTCAAGTTGCTAAGCCTTAGATAAGGCTCATGTTGCGAAATTACTTTTTTTTTTACTTGACATGTCGTAAATGCTTGGAACACGTCGGGTGAAGATGTAGTACATGTTCCCGCCTTGAATAAATTTAACCTTCCTTCACTATGTATGAGTCCTTGGGATCCAAATTTAACTATCATTTCTGTTCAAGCATGTTGCAGCTTAGACTTGTTATTCGAGGCACAACTCTTCAGTTGAGCGCACCCATTCCAAGGAACTCACTTCGTAGTGGATCCGACCACCCTGGTTCCTGCGGACTCAATCATTATATATATATATTATTTATTTGTATCATACTGGTAGAGGGTTAAAAATATGTGTTAATTGCCTTCTTGAACGAACAACACAGTTAAGGAGAACATTATAGCTGCAAGTCATTAGATAAGTGATAGAGACGCAACTACCAAAAACGTATATCTTTAGAGAGCCAAACCTACCGTAGATTTGAGGGGTATTTAGGATGAACTCTCGACCGCGATTCGGGATGTCAATATGGGTTGAAGTGCCTCTCGCCTCACCGGCTCAAACATTGAACATTGAACCGTGAACCTTGGACAGAGCTCCGTATCACAGTCGACGCGCGCAGACTTCATTGCTCCTACAACAGCAAGCATGGTAAAGAATGTAAAGGAAGCCAGTAGCGGAATCTGACACAGTTGCCATTGCCAGAAGAAATTTCCGTTTCAAACTTCCCTCTCACCCCTATGTGGCTTACTGAATCCAATCGAACTCGTGATGGCAAATATGAAGTGCTACGTGGCAGGCAGGAGCATAGCCTTTGGACTTAGAGCCGTGCAGAAACTATAAGGTGAGGCACATAAAAAGATAAGGCGGGAGTTTTGAGCGATAGATCGCTTGGATATCGTTTGGGTTGACGCTCTCATTCCTATCCATGACACAGGCTATGGTGGTGATCACGAAAATGATGTCTGAGTCTTTCTATATCACGAGACGGAACATGATTTCGAAGCTTGTCCAAGTGTAATCTCATGGTGGGAGCCTTATTATGCATATAATGGAGAAATACATGAATAATGGCTCTGAATATATATTTTTGAGGCTCTCGCCTCGAATGAATGACAATGCAATCTTTTCATGTAAAGGAGAATTTGCAGCGATTGCGTATTTTGGCTGAAAGATCATGGGGGGCTGGGTAATAGAGCGGGGACGCCAACCCCTATCCAAGAGATATCAGGGGAGAAAATTATTACCTCCAAGGGGACGCCAGGGGGGGGGAGGGAGCAGCTGCTCCCCTTGCACCCTGCAAAATACGCCACTGATTCGCAGGCATTATTTGACTGCCATAAGTTCCCACCAAGCCATTACAAAGCATTTCTAGTTGGATCTAACTCCTAGCGAGGGCTCCTCCACGCTAGAGCTCGACATGTCCCGAATGACTGAAGTTTCCAGACCTAGGGATTGGAATATACTGTGTCGCGAAAGTCTTAGTTCTCAGTGCCTCTTTCCACTGCAGCAAGAATTAAATTCCTGTTGGAAGTGCAGCCCTCAGTAGACGAGAAAATCAGAACCTAGTCCGTCTCGATTGAAGTCACAGACCATGATACTGATTTTGAGCGAGAAGAGTGCGGACAGGCGACGGCATCTCTTCGGAAGCTTTTGAACTTCCTCTTCTGCTGATTACCCGCTAGATGTCTCAGCATATCAAGGCCATTTAAGGCCTCTAAAGAACTTGTTGCTCTATGGACCACCTTGGTCTTCCCACTGCTTCTCACTTTAACTTGAACCTATGGTCAGGAATATGATCTACCTTGGCTGGTAACCGTGCGTGACCAAGTCAGGGCATCTCGTGCCCGCATTTGCTGGGGAATTACTGGGAAAGTTACTTGAAAGGAGGGAAGATAGAGGACAGAGGCTCTTGGAGAAAAGCGAAAGGAAATCTCATCTACGAACACACGGGAAGTGAAATGACCCAAAAAGAGTTGACGTGAGCGACGAGCGGTCAGCGCAGCAGTTGCCATAGTATTCAACGATGGCCTTGACTTTAAGAAGAAAAATGAGCTGGAAAGCATGAGTGATTACATCCGTGTGATTTCTGGTATAACTGCAGTTCCCTCTAACATGACAGAATTACACTCTCTTCGCTAAGGGGTTTCAATGGCGGTTTCGTGCATGCAACGATCCTTGGGGCTTTGAACACTGGAAATATCGGAGCTCCGTAGAACCCGCCTCCAATCCGAGGAATTTCTCATTACCAGGAATCGTCATTTTGAGTCGCGGAATGGGTGCACCTGCACTTCACGTGCCATTTCTCCCATATCCATCTGCGTATTTGTAGACGCATTCTGCTGTATGAGTCAACGAAAGGTTGATACTCGGATCCGAGTCGCGCCATGGTCCTTGGATCTCAATGCAGCACGGATCAAAGCTTTCGAGAGGTAGTAGTACTAAAAAGAACCAAGGAAACGCCATAGAGGGGAATGACGCAGGGCCTAAGTCACGTCTTGCCACGCGTGTGAGACAAAGGAACAGCCGGGTCCTTTTCCTATCGGTCAATGCACGGCTCCCTGACACAGGCAACCCTATTGAACACGGAACAGCATTGACAGATAAAGCACCTTATCAGCGTCGTGTCGGGGAGAGAGAGAGAGAGAAAGAAATGATGAAAAAAAAAGGAAGTTTACCTCTGGAGCCGACGTTGACATCAAACATGCACCCAGCTCGTGTTGCTAGGGTCTCATGACCTCACAGACGAGATGCTCCTTCCATGTCGCTTCACAACTCCTCTCCTTTCTATACGACCCGATTGCAGATCATCTTTTCGTCCTTCGTGCACCATCAGGGATCCGGAAAAAAATCCGGGTGAAAGTGGTTGCTATGAGCCGCATTCCGACAAGAATGAGAGAGTCTTTTCAACGACGTCTCGCTAAAATGTCCAATGCGTCCTGCTAAGTCATGTGACAGGGAAGTCCATGTTCGCAGAGTTCACCCATGACGTGACATATCTGACTGGAGCCCCGGTGCGTTTGAGAAGGGAGACGCCGAAGCACGTAGCATTCCCTGCTTCTCATGTAGAGCATTAAGCCCTTACAAGCTGGACCCGAGTGGAGCATCTCTGAACGCAACCAGTCCGGTTTTTATTGAAACTCCATGTAGGGATCTGGGATGACTGGCGTGGTTAGAGGTTCCTTGGGCTTAGAGAAAGCTTCAAGAGAAAGGCGTATACCTGTAGTTTACTCACTTGAAAGGACGAATCGGCAAACTCATTTGTCAGCCATCCCTTCGGATTTCCTGGGTCATCCACGAATTTGGACAGGTTTTATTTTGCCTGAAACTGGGGACATAAACCATTTATTGAAGACCTGTGTTAATTTCTGGGAAAATTCAACGTTGCCAAAAGTGGAGGGATAACCCAGGCAAGAACCTTTTTAATTTATGTACGTAAGATTATTGCTCCTAACTCTATAAAATGAGCAAATTTGAGACGTGAGTGTTAGTCATTTAGTGTCCTTCGAGTTGCATACGAAATTCCATTCACAATGCGGAAATCATCTCATGAATCACCTGAGCCCTCATCCGTCACGTGTATGATATGGTATGATATGACAGTCTATCAGTCAGTCACGAATGTCCTCGGTGGCAGGTAGAATATTCCCATTTAACATCCTTGTATTGTGAACCATCAGGGCCCTGATGGCGATGGTAACATCTTTCCTTCACCCCTCATAAACCAGGAGAGTACTCAGCCTCCAAGAGAGCAGGAAATTATTTTTAACAAGTTGAATAGTCTTTAACTCCTTAACAAGAAAATAATAAAGTACTGAAATTTAAATAGAAAAAAAAAAGAAAAAGAAATATGCCAGCCTTTTAGTGTCCTTGAAGATGAATGCAAGGCACTATTCATGATAGGAGAGTCGACATTCTTTGATTCATCCGAGTCCTTATCCGTCAGGTGAATGATACGATGGTCTGTCACGGAAGTAGTTGAAATATCTCCATTCAACATCCCTCAGCTGTCAGCCATCAAGACTCTGATGTCGATTTTGCTAATAACTTGCCTTCTCTACCCCTTGTGAAGTATGGGAACAATCAGTCTTTGGAAGAACATCGACTCTTTCTCTAAGAGAGTAGACTACAGCTGAAGTTGGAATGGGAGGGGGGGGGGTTGGCACGAGGGGTCTGTTTCTCACATAGGCAAGATCTAGATAAAAAAATATGAACAAAATCTAACGCAAATATAGATGTAATCCGAATCTGAAGGTTCATTCACACCAGCTGCAAAGTACTGCACGATGGCATCATACCATTCGTTACTCAATCAAAGCAGTCAAGTTAAAGTAGAATTGTCCGATGTCTCTGTGCTCACTTTTCCACTATGCCTAAAAATGTCTGATTTTACTGGACTGGCCCTCGGCAGTGGTTCAGGAGAGCTTAGTTGTATTTTAGATTGACATGACACGGCAAACGACAGTCTTGCTCATCGACATCACTCCACTTTGGAGAAAACATGATCATAAGATGGATTATGAGATCTATAATCTAAAATCTCTGATGACGAGAGGGTTGGCCACTTAATTTGTGTTGGTTCATGCGAGATTGAAAAACTGATGACAAGCTCCTAGGGTATCGTGGCGATACATTCCCCAACCCCTGGACGCAGTGACATGGGAGGACCAGAGACGGTGGAGACTCATTAACTACACTTACTTTCCCCTTTCTTTTTTTCCCATTGAAAAGTCGGTGAAACCACGTATTTTCCATGAGTTGAATTGAGCTGTAATTACATTCTCCACCGTAACCCAGTAGCAGTAAGTGAAACAGCGAAAATACATATCCAGAGGCAGCGAATTAGATGGCACAACTAATAAATGAATACCCTCTGCTATTTGTGCACACCGATTTTGGACTCACCGTGGAGACAAGATAAGCGCGGCTTGAGCTCAGTCGGTCATCACCCATGCATCATTAAGTTCATTGTCACATATCTCAACAAACGTCACCCAAAGCTCTACCCCTTCATTCTCGGCAGCCTTTAGTCAGACCGGTCTAAAAATATTCTCCCCTTCAGACAAAGTAAGAGCATAAATTTTAGCCAGGGTGAGAACCCGACTTTCGCTTTTTAGCAGCTTTTAGATTAGCATAGGGAAGAAGGAGACCTTGGGTTACTTTTACGAAGTTTCAATTCAGGTGAAGTTTGGGCTTAGATGGGCGTGAAACAGACTCCAGGACACATTAAATGCTTTGAGGCTCCTGCGCTTAGTGACGTATCGTGTGTTCATCAGGATCTATGAAACAGTAAGAAGTTCTTATGATAAGAATTTGCATATCTGATCAATAAACTGGACGTTATTGCTGGACTTAATTAATGTTCAGTGTGTCAAGTACACGATTGAATTCGCAAAGCATTTAAATTAAAAAAGAAAGAAAAGGCAAAATCTGAACCACCGTCTTCATGATCATAATTTAGTGGGGCATTCATTATCACTCGTGTCGTAAAGAGAGAGCGGAGAATCATTTCTAAGTCTAGACGAGAGAAGGCGGACCGTGCAAGATTAGTGCAGAAAGTGCGAAAGATTCCGGCTGCAAATGACAGTGGTTTCTTGCCATGACGCATTTCACGGTGTTGGGATAATGGCGGCAAGCCTTGAGCTGTGATATTAGAGGGTGGGGCTCCTCGTGAGCCACAGATTGCTGGATATTTCCCGCTTTTCTTTCCTCTCTTTCTCTCTAGCTTCCTCCCACATAAGGACTGGAAGCGCCAAGGACTAGCTTTCGCATGGGGGCTATTGCCCTGGTCGTCGTGTGGAAACGCGGGAATCTGAGATGCCCGTCTGATTGATTTCTCCTGTTAAATATATGCTTGACCCTCGATGGTTCGTATTTTGCTTTCCATGACTCACGTGCTCGGCGGTTCGTGCATCGATCTGAGTCGAATCGGTAGGAAGTGAATGATTTGCTGATGAATGCATAATGACGGTCGATGTCCTCCTCGAGTTCCGTGTGTCGCAGTTACGTCGCAGGGAACCAGCTGGCAAGTCCTTGAAGTCGGGTCATATTTCGAGATTAATGTCCTCGTTCTTCGCGAGAAGGCCAACTGCCAATAATAGTGCTTCCTACTACCGACTTCTGAGCATGTTTATTTTAATGATGCCCGAATCTGGACTTCGTCTATTACCTCGCGAGGCATGGCAAACTTTGGCTCTTAGGCAGCAATCGATTCCGATCTTTTCTTTTTCGTTCTCTGTCGCTGTCTCTCGCTCAAAAACGGGATGCGAGTCCCTCACCTTGGAACAGAAGTTGTCTGTCTTCCTGCCAACCTTGAGCATGGGTGATCAACCTCTCCCGTATTCCACTTGGACGAGGGACTCACGCCAAGAATGATGATTAACATAGACAGCCTTCTTCCTGGTTGGCCGAGAAACGAAGTTTAACTTCTTTCATCGAGAGGCACCCGGAATTCCATCAACGAGGTTTCTCACCACTCGCATAACTATGGATGACGTCAGTCCATTTTCCCAAGTAAATTACACGCTTGATGCGTGTATATAAACCGAACAATGAAGGGACTGCATTGTTCAGTCTGTATAAACGCATCCTTTACCTTGACCTTGGGAGGAGAGACATGGACCTCCCTTCTTTGAGAAAAGGAAGGTTCGACACGAATGCGGTTAAAAATGCACGACTCGGGTTTTATGGCCGTTCGAGAGTGACAGGCAGATGGTCGTGAGAAGAGGAAAGAGGTGAGGTCGACTGCGGATTGGATGCGGAGGGAAGAATAAATGGCCGGGTGGAGAGGTGGAAACGAAACCCCGGCAAAAGTCAACAGATACAGGCGTATGGAATGTCACAGTCCCACTTCTGCAGCAGAGACCTTGACAGTTGAATCGCTGGGAATTGAATCTTCTTGTTATTCGAGAGCTGGGGATTCTGGAACCGTGCCAGGAAAAAAGAATATATGTGCCTTACCCTTTCCCTCCTGCATGTATGTATTTATGGCCTTAATACAGACTGTTGTGTGCGAGTACTATGAACCTACGATTGCCTTTCCTTCCGTCACTTTTCGAGCCGCAGACTTGTAAACGGTGAAATTCTCTTCGTTTTATCGAGTGCTTTGAAAAATGTGGTTGCAATGATCATGGCTAATTGGCAATCTGTAATTTAAAAAAGGAAAGTTAGAATTAATTAAGGTTGACTAAACATCGTAATCGAGCAGGGTACCAGATGTTTTGTACTCTCAGGAATCGATTTTGTGTCAGGACGGAAAGAGCTTTTATTCGAAGCTGTAGGTTTAATTTTTTTCCCCCCTCCATCCTGCCTTAACGTATTCCTGGTCACACTTCCATGGGAAGGATAAGACAGAGTGGCTTCCGCTACGAATTATTCACCCTTTTTTTCTTGGATCGCATGCGATCTGGAACCACGTGTTTGCATGGATGTGACTGGGAATGAATCTGGGTTTGGCCTTCGGTCCTGGCGTCTCCTGGCAGAGACATTCCCGCTTTCCCCCTTTCGTTACTCTCGATTCTTTGCCGGTTGGAGTCTCGCTGTTCATGCGCGTACGGTGTAGAGGGATTCCAAAGTTGCCGCTGTATTTCGTTTCCTCCTGTACTTAAGAGTTTAAGACAAAAGCGATGGATTGATGTTAATGTTACAGGGGGAGTTTGTATTTTCTTTCCTTTGCTCCCTGAGTCACAGGGCATATGAGTCGACTACTACCGTGAGCGGAAATTCAGGATATTATTCAGCATCCAGCATGCTGCCGGTCCAAATCTGTCACTCAGGATAAATATTCGAAGCCAGGTTCAGTGGCTGACGAGTGAAAAAGTGGTCGCTCCGTTGCAGCTCGCACCGAGGCGAACGTGCAGCTTGCAGGCGATTCCTAGATGCCCTGCCACTCTGAAATTTTGCACGATTGCATCAGAGTTGGCTTTTCCGTCGTTTGAGATGGGATTGGGCTGCGGGAAGTCACGCTCTGTCTCCCGCTGTAACGCTATAGATCGCTCTCGAGATCTCATGCTGTGACTCAAATCTCAGAGTATAGGAGAAAAAGAAATGTATCTGAATTTTTGATCACCCTGTTCAGCTGTAAATACAGGGTGATCGAGAAGTCGCGCGACCCAAAATAAGTCTTGACGGTTATTGTAGGTCTTGTGAACACCTACAACAGGATTTTGTATGCACCTTGTATGGGGCTCTGTGTGCACCTACCACTGAGCCTTCCAACAGAAGTTATGTCTGCTACATTAGTGGAACTAAGTTCCGGTGAAAAAAAAAAAAAAGTTTCTGTGCTGTTTCTTTTGGTCATGGCAAGATTTATTTTGGGTCGAGAGACTTTTCGATCACCCTGTATAAATATAGATGGAAAGGCCCAGTGTACTCCTCGCACGGCAAGGGTGAATTCGATATTAATATTCGATATTGTGAAAACCATACTATTATAATCGATGCCCATTGACGTCACGAACTGTTCGGAAATGACGTCATCGCATTCTGGATCGAATTACGTTATTGTTTTTGACAGAGAAGCTTCCATTCGAAGCAACGGTCACGCGATCCACAGGATGAGCAAAGGTAATGCTACGCCCGTGTTTACAATGTTGCTGGGTCGGAAGAGTTGGCGCATTGCGAGCTTCGGTCAATGATTTTAGCAACGAGATTTAACGGTGATTGGAGTGAGGAATGGCCATTGCGCCAAAGAATCACCGGGGGAGCTGCCTTCTTTCTGAATGGTGCAAGGAAATGTTTCATGGGCTTTCCGTCATGAATTTTCTACGGACTCCCATCTCCGATGAGTGCAAATGTATTCCGACGAGTGCAAATATATTCCGACGAGTGCAAATATAAGCGGAGAAGAGGAACGGGGAGTTGCCTTTCGTGTCTGCGCGAAGAACATCGACGACCGAAGCGAAATCGCGTGGGGTTCTTGCAGTGACAAATAGGCTCCGAGTGTGTCGCATGGGATGTTTGTTTTGAAGCGGAGACCCGGTAGTATATAAGATATACTGCATACGTATGAAAAAGCGGGGATTCGGGGGTAACGGGGAATCCGCGGGAACGTGGGTGATCGACTTCCCATGCACGGGGCTCGGGAAGGCGATGAAAAATCCTACACGCGACAGAGGAAAAATGATTCATCCCTCACGGGCTTTTGCACGTGTGACGTCATTTTCAAGGGGGAGCGAGGTGAAGGCACGAAATGCAATCGAAGGGGAAGGGGGGGGGGGGGTTAGGGGGAGGGGGTGAGTCGAGCTCTTTTCCGCGAAGAGCTGGGATTCACATCATCCTGTATATGCAGGACTCACCGTGACTCATGCATGCAAGGAGGAATATCTGCCACCGTCATCGCAGTCACCCCAGTTCTTTTCAGCGTTTCCAGTGTTGTCCGAATGTTGCGTGCGGTAACAAAGTATTTTCTGGCCCTTCCATGGAATCATTTTCTTCTGTGTAGGTATTGCGAGAATGTAAATAAGAGAAAGTAATCTCGTATGAGTTCGCGAATCTCGAGGACATGGAATCCTCAATGTCCTTGTGTTTTTCTTTTCCGTTGCAAAAATGTTATTTTTAAGTACCTAAGTCTTTGCTAAAGTGGTGGACGAGTGGCGCAATGAAGAATTTAAAACATGCAGTCGGGGATTACCGAATTGATACTGACGAAAGACACTTCTTTTCAATTGGCAAAAAGATCACATTCTCTATGAAACACTCGTGCTTGTGCTGATTCACATAATGGAAACCAATGAGAGACCATTTTACAGCTTGTGGATGTTATCATGCGGGCAGAACGTAGCCGGAGGGTTTCTTTGACTCTTATTTGCTTCTTTAATTAGATTGCTTCTGTTTGATGGTTTTTGCCTGGGGATTCGGACTTCCACGAGCCAGATAAAGCCGGGTTTGTTTTACCGATCGAAACGAAGCGAGTTTGCAAAAATGTTTCAAGTCGATCTGCTACTTTCTCACATCGAAACATAAGGATACCAGTGAGGAAATGAGTACGTCTTGGCTGGCTTGGGATGGGAAATCGAGTGAACCGATCCGGAAAATCGCTTTCCTGAGGGGGCCTTATTCCCTCATCAAGTCGAACGATTTCATCGGACAGCACTGCTCGATTGTCCCCAAACCTTGAGGCGTTTACAGATGAATGGTTGGGTCCATATTGTTGGCATCTCGTGATCATGGACCCGGGGATAATGACAGGCCCGAGTCCCATAAACGGGCTCCCTCAATGAAGACCCCGTGAAAGCCCCCCATCCCAAATGGCAATAATAGGAATTTCTCGGAGGAAAGCCGAGGGAGATGCACTCGGGATGGAAGCGAGCACTCGTTATATGCCTCCATAAAATGCCCACGAGACAGACAGACGGACGGACAGACACCCTGCCAGGAAAGAAAATGGGATCGGCCCACGTCGTTCTTCGTGCGATGCAACACATTCTCTCGAGACGGTGAAATTAAAATGAAATGTTCACCGATCCCCGTTCTGTGAAATAGAGACGGGGAGTTTTAATGACTTTTTTACGTTCCCTCGGAGCCCCTTTGACCGAGAAAGGCAGACACTTGGAGCGAGCAGAAGCGAACGTGGAGAAGGGGAACCCCGGTACCTCCATCCCTCGATATGGGCCTTGAAGTGGGGATTGCGAAAGGAGGCGTCGACCCCAGGAAGGAAGGAACGGGAGGTCTCGTGACGTCAAGAGTGTCCCTCGCCTTGAAGAGGCCAACTTTCTCTCTTCCTTGTTCCTCGTTGACCGTTAGAAGAAGTTTCCTTGAGACACCCGTTATATCCCCCATCGGGGCCATCGAAGGCCGACCCTAAAGGGCCTTTTCCTTCCTTGTTAGGAATCGCTCGGACGGATGCGATCCCGAAATGGAAGGCTGCCTCTGTTGTCGTTTGTTTTTTTTTTTTTGTCTTCGAGTGGATTGCGAGACTTTCCCTGTCGTTAGTTACTGGGAAGTCCTTGAAGTGGAATGGATTGTCAATTTGCCAAGCAATGAAATCATAATGGACTGTGGAGAAAGTCTAAATTTCCGCCTATAATTCACTATAGTGGAGGAAAAGCACGCAGCATCATGTAATACATGCGCATCTTAAAATAATAATAATAATAATAATTTTCGCCGGTTCATCATCTGCATGATGCATCTTGAAGTCATCTCCCCAGAAGCTAACTTCCTGGTACTTTGCCCTGAAGTGTTGGCTGGAACCTGGAATTAACGCTAAAAGAAAGCAAGCCTAACACTGTTATTCCTTTTAGGAATTAGAATAATAAAACATTCTATTATAATATTACCGATATTGCAAACATTTAAATCCCCCTCTTCTCTCCGTGGGAATCGCGACACCAGTGTCAAGTATAGAGCGGAATGACCTATGAACAGATGTATCGAGTGATTAGAGGTGCTATGTTTCCCACGTAATTTCGTTCACCTGAGTAATTACAAAGTAATTACAAATTAGTGGTTGTACGAATCACGCCAATAACACAGGGAAGTTGAAACGCAGAACAGCCATTATTTATCCCAGTGACAAATTTCAAAAGTATTTTGACCCTCGTTTACCGTAGAGACCCACAAAAACTTGGCTGTTCTTACGTGATCCGGCTGCTTTTTCAAATTTCATTGTATTCTGGGATGGTTGAACGCAGACCATTGGCACACTTGAGGTGGAACGACCCACCTGTAAATTGTGTAAGTGGGCATTGTATGGCTCGGACAAAGGCTGAAACCTATTCCTCACTTCGGCACCTAAGGTAGATAAGCGATTTGAAGTCTACGGCGTTCCAATGTCGCTGACTCATCCAACTTATCTTTCTTGGTCGCATACACGGAAGTACGTTACTCGATCGAAAACGATCCCTTTATTGTATCCCTTTTTTTCCTAAGGGTATTCTGACTTTCGTCTTGCTATCGTATGTCATATTGGGTAGAAATTCGCTGGGATGTGTCCCCTCCATGGTGCCTTCGTGACACGCTTCGTGACATGCCCCTGAATGGAGGTGTCGAGTCGGTCGCCGCCGGAGGACCATTATTGTTCGGAATTCGCCCGCCCCCATTTCTTGGGAGTTTGTTGCCGCTGTGAATAGGGCTGTGGCTTTCACGATTCTTACTGGGTAATGTCACGAGCGTTCGAGGACTCTCGGGTCGCTCGGCGTTTTGCTCGAGTCCGTGATCGGCGGTTCGGGATCGCCCGAGTGCTACGAGCGCTCGTACATTCCTTTCAGAAATTCGAAGGGAATACCTTCGAATCATTGAATTGAGCAAATTGTCACGAGTTTCCTACTAGCAAAGACTTCGCGTACCGTATCGCGGCTATTAGTTTGCCCCAATAGCTGTTCCGGTGTGGAAACGATAAAAAACTTGCGATATCTTGGAAACGATAAAAAAGTGCCTGTTTTACGTCAGCGGCTTTAAAACTTGCGCCGAAATTATTTTGAGAGTCCGACCTAGTTCAAAAACGGCCAGAAAGGGCGTTTCCTGTTAAGGCTGCTCACTACGAGACCGAGAGTAGGTCGCCGAATCGGTATCGGGATTGCGAGTGGATGTTCAAGGATGCTGTTTTGGTTCCGAGGTGCCCTATCGCCATCCTTTACCCTGTTTCCGGTCCACCGGCACGAAAAGCAGGGATGCTGATTCAGCTCGTCCGGCCCCGCGAAGATCAGCACAGAAATCGCGGAGTAGGTCTCATGCGATCGCACGATGGAGTGCCTGCGTCCGGCGTCGTCTGGGATATAGGGTAGGGTGGGAGTGGGACGAGTGGAAAGCAAACAGTACAGTACGTGCCGGGGGTGCATGAGAGAAGGGAAAGATGGAGAAGGACTCGAATAGCCTCGGGGGACTCGCACACAGCACCGTGCACGCGATACTCACATGGGAAGGGGAAGAGAAACTACGCATCTAAAAACCCCCCGCTTCCGCTTCCATGCATTCGGCGGGGGAATGAGGGGTTAGTGAGGTGGGGGGGATAGGAAAGGGAGGGGGGAAAAAAACGTCTCCCCCCCATGACCTTGAAAGCTTGCCCTCACATGCGTCATTTCCCGCCGTCGGGTCTCCGTGAGATTGTAGCGGATGACCCGCCAAGCATGAGACGATACGCCTAGAGATCACACGGTCTAACCCAGTTTTTTTTTTTTCCATCGTGTCTCCTTTCGTGACCTTGAAAAGATTTTCGGAAGGACCTTCGTCGATGAACGTGTATCGCCCCTTTGATTTGCGCCTCGAATCGTGAGAAATGGACGGCCTGACCATTTTCCCACCCACTTTTTTGCTCACCTCGAAGGAGGAAACTCCGAGCGGGTGGGGCGGAAGGACACGGGTGAAAGTCGGGATCTGGCCGGCAAATTCATGGGGCCCTATCATGAAAATGGAACCTCCCACTCGTCTTTATGAGAGCGTGAAGGAACGAAGAGGGAGAAAGTTCATTCCCCGAGCTCGCTCGCAATCAAAACAATATCTGGCACGCATCCCGAAGTCTGCCGTCTATCTTTGACGTCACGGACAACAGTACGAGCCAGGGGTACACTTCAAGGGTATAAAAAAAAAGTGCATCTCGCCAGTCGGAGCTGAATACAAATGTCCTAGCAGGTAATGGAAGCGCGCATTATTTTTCAAGGTTCCTCTGCCCTTGAGGACTGGTCCTGTGAGATCGGTGCACAATGCACGATGAATATCCTTCCCTCGGCTCGGAACAATGCGAAATCTCATCAGCAATGGAAGATAAAAGAGAAATCCTTGATCCAGTTGTCGATTTTGAAGACCGTGACTATCAGGAGACACGGGTTTGAGATTCCGCAGATGCACGTATCGAATCCCGCGCGAATCCCACAGTACGGCCAGTACGCGAAGGGGAAATGCCTCCCCTCCTTCCCGTCCACATGGTCTGCTCGGGTTTTTGCGCAGTTAGCACGCATTGCTTCCGTAGGAAATACGAACGGCTCTTCCCCCTTGTGTTGACGGTCGCGAGAATCTTTCTGAAGGCCTTTTCTTCTTTTTTTCTTTTTTCTTTTTTTTTTCTTTTTTTACTCAGGAAAAAAAAAGCCAGGGAGTTGTGAGTGAATAGAGAGTTGCATGCGAAGAGAAGCACATTGCTGGTTGTTGTGGATGACGTAATTTCGCGCCAAGCCCCCCGATTGGTTGAGCCGGGCCCGGGAGCCCGCCCCTCCCCCATGCCCGATCAAGGCTAGAGCCTGCTTATCTGCTTGTGGCGGCATGACTAGAAAAAGATGTGCTGGCGAGGGGATTCAGGCGTAGTCGCTCGCTGACTCTCGTGCTGAGAGGTTCCGTTCCCTACTCGAATCGAGCTGAATGCTTGATGGGACCGGCATGTCCACGGCTATTGTGTCTTCGTTCTTTGATGTGAACGACGCCTTTTACAAGGTGAGTTCCTGCTTTCTCTCGTCCCCCTTCGCATTCTTTCGGAGAGAGAAAGAGAGCGAGTATCTGTGGGAAAGGTGGGCCCTCGGCACGAAACCGATCCATCGATTAGAGGTTGGCCTAAAATAACGCATTTCGAAGCTTCTCTGTCGGATGTTTCGGCGTTCGGCGGATCGGGTTTCCGTCGGAGAGCTCGGAAGTGGGTGGATTGTTGAACTGTGGCCTACTGCGTTTCGTGTCCGTGCCCTGGCAACGAGGCCGAGGAATGTCTCGCGAGTACGTGACCGCCGTATTTCAAATGGTTCGAGAATCGAGACGGAGACGAGGTAGTTGACGTGAATGAATCTCGCGTCCTCTCGCGAAAATCGTGATGTCGCACCCGAACCTCGGAATTCAGCAGGTATGGAGATGCTTTGAGGACGTAGTACTCTTTATGGATAAGTCGATGACGATATCGATTTACGACGTACAACTGCAGTTTTCTAAGTATTCCCTTGTAAATGTAAATAGCGTGAGCGAAATGCCACGGGGTCGAGACGATCCAGTGTCGATGTCGCCTACCCAGTGAAAGTTATGTTTAATGCAGCATGTGGCTGTCGGAGCAAAGACATGTGGCAGTATGTACTTCGTCCTCGTTGTAAAGACGAGGCAAACGGATGTGAATGCAAGACAGGACCCGTCCTTGGTGTCTTCAAAGCATCCCATAGGCAGTGGCTGTGATTAGATAGAATAATATCCTCTCGCTCATGCGAGTGTGTGAGTGCTACGCCAGAATAGCTCCGCGCCTCTCTCTCACTTCTCTCGTGCCGGGGACTAGGCCTATCCTACTTGCTTGTGCTACTTCTCTCTCTTTCTCTCTTTCTCTCTCTTATTCGAGCTGTGCTGTGTAGCTGTTGAGCCAGTCTCCGGCGCGAGCCAGCTTTAAGCTCGATTCTCTTATCTCGGGACGGGGGGGGAGGATGCGTTGAGAATGTGTGAGTTGGTCATTGGAACTGGTCCTTGTTCTTGTGCCCATAGGGCTCGACCATGCCCAGCTCGCCACAATTCTCCAAAGTTGTGGGATGGGGCAGTCCGTTGGGTCGTCGCAGCTCCAACCCCGTGGCTGGAGGGCTGAAGCATCACAACAGTCACCACCACCACCACCACAACAACAACAATGTCATGTGCAACAACAACAGCCTTGGACCTCCCGCGCCCTCTGCAGTAGCAGCTCATCGGAAGCTGGATCGCTGCCACAGTGAGCCTGTGCATAAAAACAACGGTGTCGAGAAGCCTCGAGGAGCCAACATCAACTCGTCACGATATAAGACAGAGCTGTGTCGGCCGTTCGAGGAAAATGGGCATTGTAAGTACGGTGAGAAATGCCAGTTTGCGCACGGGATCGGCGAGATCCGTACGCTGGCTCGTCATCCCAAGTACAAGACTGAACTGTGTCGCACCTTCCACACGATCGGCTTCTGTCCCTACGGGCCGAGGTGTCATTTCATTCACAACGCCGAAGAGGCGCGGCCGAAGCCAGTGCCCAACAGCAACAATAGCTGTTCCCGGCCTCGACCCCTCAGTCTGAGTTCTACTCCTTCACCCACGTCCTCACTCTCCGAGTCTCCGACCTCACTTCAGAGCTTCTTTGGGGCAGGGGAAGGGGATTTCTACTCGCCGTTCTCTCCGACGGGGGGATTCTTCAACGTTGCTTCGTCTCGCCTGCCCCCAGCGCCCCCACAGGGCAACTTCAACAACTATGGCGGGGTGGCGGCGATGAACGCGAGGAACGAGTTGTCGCATCGCGTCGATCCCCCGACTCCCCCGTTGATCCCTCTCCTCGACACTCCACCTTCGCCGGTGGGATCCCTCGGCTCTGACCTCGATGCCTTGACCCTCTCTGACCATTGCCCTTCCCGATCCCTTCGTCTTCCCGTCTTCTCCCGACTCGCCTTGGATGCCGACCGCTGAGACTCACGGCCAACAGTCATTTCATTCATTCCTTTTTTTTTTTCTTCCTTTCAATCCATTATGCCGGTATCGGCTGCATTAGCGTGTCTGTCTTCCTTATGCTCAAGGACTGTGGACCAAAAGATATTTCTCATCCCTTTCAGTGAAATTCATATCCGATAGCGGGACCAAATTATTCCACATGCCATGAATGTAGCCAGCAGTGTGAATATGCTATATTAGCAGTGTTTGCACGGGCATAGCTGTCTCTATTTTTTTCTCTTTCTTGAACCAGGGCAGGAACTGTGCCTTGAAAAACAAAAAAATGTGTAGGTGTCTTGGTGAGTGAGTGTGGATCTGCCTATCTTTGGCTTTTTTTTTCTTACTGCTTCCAGTTATTTATGAAAGGGAATCGAGCGTGAGCACAAGAATATTCTGGTCTCAAGTGACGATAGGGCTGCGCGAAGGAGTGAGCTCCCTGCATTCGCTATAATAATCGTGATATATACGATATAGTCATGTAAAGGTTTTTTTTTTTCATAAGCGGCAGTGTCTGTTGTGTCGTGCCTTGAGTGGGCCCCCCCATAAGTGCCTCCATTTTTAATTTTTTCGCCCCCCTCACTCACCATGCTCGAGATAAGTCATGGCCTTGTCCAAACGTCTTTTCTTCACCCTATCACGTAGCCAAGTTTGCCAAAGTACAAAGTCCTCTGGCCACGGGTTTCCTGCGTGTTAAACAGGTCGATATCGAAGCGTTCCATTGGCGGAATCCCCCGTTCATTCACTGAGGGTCGACGCGGGAGGTATTTCTGTTTCTCTATCCAGTATGACTTGTTTCCCTTTTTTTTCTGCTGTTAGAGCCCATCTTGTGTATTTATACTGATTATTTATTTTACATTAGTTAAATCATTATGCGTTTTGTGTGTATTTATCTAATAGGAAGAGCTGAGAGGTATTATCTGCGAGTATTCCACTTTCAGTTGTGCTCCATTACTCCACCCATTTTTTTGTCTTTTGTTCAGACAACACTGGTAATATTGGGATTACGTCCGGGATTAAAAACGAGTTTTGTTCTGACTGATTTAGTTTTTTGGTAACTAGCTTAGATCCTCATGGATGTCGATCGTGGTGTTTCTCAAAATTGACTCAAGAATTTTTCTCCCTTATGTGTCTCAGTGCATAGTTGGAACTCCTAGTTTTCCAATAAAGGTCCAAGTCTCGATGACGTTCCTGAATTTCATTGTTCCCCAGTCTCCAAGACGAGAGAGAGAAAAAAAAGATGATCTCAGGCAGGGAGGATGATGAAGAGGCACTCCCTGGCCCCGGGGCAAGCATAACAAGTTCTGAGCCCAGTAGAGGGAGAATCTAGGCTACCATGTTACTAGAGTACTTACTTGCAGTCTTTGAGTCTCTCCCAAGCCCGCTCTACATTCCTCCTCTTCGGCTTCGAGTGCCTCTACTGACTATTCAGACGCGTTTGAGATTCGACAGACGATGAAACGGACTCGTGCGTTGATAGATACACGAAAGGAGCAACTTCATAGCCCCACTGGGCCGGGAGATCTAGTTATCTTCCCACGTTGAATTTCCTTGATCTTATCTCCGTGCAGCTCGAGTGTTCCTCGACTGGCTCGTACTTCGCCGTGTTCGATACGGCCACGGAGGTGTTGCTTCGGTTTGCGCCGCTGTACCCAGTCGGGAGGGACCGGGGTGAAGGAATTAATCAGGTCTCAGCGGATGGCTGAGCCAGCATTCGTGACGCAAACTGATGTGATAACTGGGCGTCTATGGGCATACAGATTCGTTCACATCGGAGAGCCACGTTTTCCGGCCGTTCTGTTGCGAACGTGCCTGAGAAACGCTAAAACATGCCCTCTAAGTGACTTTGAATCGTTTGTAAGGTTCCATGGCCATCGTCATGGAGTCGAACCGGAATCGGCGAGGGGAGACTTCTCACGGTCAGCCTGTGCGAGACCCACCCCCACGACCGTTTGCGTCGTGCACGCATGATTTACCGATCGTGAGAAGAGGACTGGGAATGAGGTGTTTTTGTACCGACGTACGAGAGTACTTATTGTTCCTCTCCCCCACCCGATCAGAGTAAGACACCTGGCCGTCCGCTGACGACCACTCCACGCCCTCATTCTACGCAGAAGGGGAGAATCCTTTATGGTTCCACGGCCGAGTGAAAACGAAAGCTTCAGTCAATTTCGTGGCAGGTCATGCGAGACGAAGCGACGTCGCTGCGAATTTCTGCGGAACCCCTGCCGAGCCGCGTTTTGCACCGATTCCTGGCCTCACCTGGAAATAAATAGACGGTCGCACGGACGAGACCGGTTTCCCATTATTTAATCATTCCTCCCCGGAGACGCCCGTCCTCGTGATTCTTTTCGAAGCCACTCGTGACAGTAAAAAAATAAGGGCACGGAGAGAAGCCCTCGGGGGAAGAGGGAATTCGAATCCATTTGAGATTTGAAACCTTCGGACGAGAGGGAATCCAAGTAGGGAATCCAAGCAGGCTCCAAGCCGTCCTCGAGAAGTGTGTCACCCGCAAATCCCCGTCTTTCGACTCGAACTCGTCGTTTCGAAGAATGACGCGTCGATTGCAGTCGTTTCGCCGTCGCTCTGGCGTGCAGCGAACCGGAAGGTGAGACGGACCCGAGGCCGTGTTTGTGTTTGGTTTCATCAGGGGTGGAGTCGTGAGGCTTCCAGGATTTTTTTTTTTTTTACCCCTCCGA
>CAJPEV010001731.1:38249-58858 GCA_905338385.1 Darwinula stevensoni | reverse complement strand
TAGCTGGGAGTGGAGGGAGCTTGGGTCAACATTAGCTGGGAGTGGAGGGAGCTTGGGTCAACATTAGCTGGGAGTGGGGGAGCTTTCGAGGGACAGGTCCTGCTTGGTGGGAATCTGACACACACTTGGCTGAACGTCCTTATTGGCTTTACCCTACTATGTCGTTCTTTCCTAAGCAGGTTTGTGCTTTAGGAAATATGATGCAGGTGTTGCAATGAATATAAGCAATTCGATGAATTTCGGAAGTTACTGTTAAACCTTGAAAAGTGCTCATCTCTTAAATGTTTTCCTCCTGTACGTTTATTGGGCAAACGTTTTCAGGGTTTAGTACGGCTCACCTTTCACCTACAATTACAAACCTTCGAACGCCAAACCAACGAGATTCTCAGGACTAAGGAAGGAGCAGAAGCTCTTGCAACGCGTGGCGCACATCTCGCCGGACGGCGTCCTCATGGACCAGGAGAGAAGTCTTGCGAACCACTTCACAGCTCTGTCCATCGCAGGTGTCGTTCCCACCCGATCCGGTGCAGTTTCCGACCCAGCATTTCCCGTAATGATAGAGTTCGCCAAATTCGAGAGGGACATACTGCACCGAACACGGGCGGTCGCCAGGGTAACACGTCCTCGCGATATGGTTAATCATGACAACTTGAGTCGCTGTCACGCAGATGCTCTTTCCCATCCGAGAAGCCGATTTGGGGAATTCTGCTGCATTCACATGCCTCAACTTCGCATCTTGCGCTTGTAGCCATCCGGTAGTTTCCCCCTCCTCCATCAAAATAATCCTGGTTTGAAAGTAATAGCAATCGTATCGAGGAATTTCGGGCGCCAGGTGTCGCATCATTTCGGGCCAGGTCTTATATGACGTGTTTGGAGCAATCATCTCGTCAGTGTCCATGACGGCAACGTATCTGTATCCCTGAACCAAGCTTCTAAAAACGCAATCGTTGAATTGCAGATGGTAAAATCCCCGACGAAACAATTCGTTCCTGGTCAGAAAGGGTCCTTCGAATCCAGGGATGCTGAGCAGAGTTCCAGGAAGGGTGATTGGAATGTACTCCAGGAATCCTCCCTAATCAAGAACAGAAAAATTCATTACGACCTTATCAGTGTACTGGCAGAGGTACCCAGCGTTGCACGGGTGAATATTGTATACGTCCCATATTTGTCTGCACGAAATAAGGTACGGGGCAGGGTCGGAATTAGGGGTGGGCGATCAAGGCGACCGCCTGGGGCGCTATTTGGACTTGGGTTGGCCCTGTCCTCGGCGGTTCGAATTTTGAAAAACCACCTGCACCGTTTGGTCGGACTGGGATCCGAGGTGTGGCTGTGCATAAAGGACAGGCAGACACACAGACACTCAGAAATATAGTACAGATAGTATAGATTAGTTTCAAAAGTCAGAAGGAGAAAGTTAAAATAACAGAACTTGAAATGTATACAGGTGGTACAACGTTGGTCTTTTTTTTTTTAGCTGCAGCTGAATGGAAATGGGTAGACATGTAAGACTTGACATGATGGTATTTTGTTGACATACTGATTCCAAGAAAATAAAAAATATAAATTATTTAAACACACCCCCTACGGAGCTCTTTCGAGGAGAGTTGGGTGACAGGCACACAGACACGCGTTCGCCGAAGTGAGACTTTATGAAATGGTTCACATTTTTCTTCAAGCGTGCAATTTCAACCTTCTTCTTACATTTGGACGTTGCATCGTTTCTCTCCAGTTTCAAAAGCTTGAAGATTCGGTCAACACGGCTGATGATTTAATGTATCTGGCGAATACTCCATCTTAGTAGTTGGGAGATTAACTTTTGATCATTTTTGTTTGCAAGCTTTTATATTTGTTTCGCAAAAGGACCGACTATTGGACTGCAGGTAGTGGAGTCTATTTATCTGACTTGATCCAGCAGAATTGAAAGGTGGCGGTATCAACCAAAAACCATAGGAATTTCCTTTTTCTTCGTTCAGAAAGCGTTCATTTCGATGTTACAAAGCAATATTCCGATAGATAGTCGAGTCTACCTGTTCTTCGTAGTACTCCAAAACCCGTTCCATGTTCGGATGAAGTTGAAGACCATAGGCGAACACCTTCCCCACTTCCATCGACTTGAGGATCTCCAGCCATTCTGTAAGGAAGTAGGAGAGGTCCTGCTCGAAATACAGCTGCTGAACGCATAGTGACACCGCATGGCTATCCTCGCTCAAGGTATTTTTGTCTCTTTGAAACACTTTTAGGATGTTGAACACTTCTTCGGAATCTGAGGGCAACACTGAGACGGCATCGGGAATAGGTTCTTCTTTTTCAAGTGCGCATTTCAGCACGAATGACACTGACCATACTAGGCGAATCTTGTGTTCTATCTCTTTAAACTGCCCCTTGCGAAATCCATAGGTCCGATTGCCTTTGTAAAATTTGCATTTGAGAGTAGGGACGGATTCATCAGGCCCGATGATCATGCCGAAAATACGGATATTGCTCTCATTCCGATGGTCATGGAAGGCGGAATACAGGTATACGTCTGTGTCTTCCTTTCGAAGGCGAAGATGTTGATAATAGAGGTTATTGAATTGGAAATTATCGAAGCAAGGATAGATCCCGGGTTCCTTGCTTCCAATCGCGCACAAACTAAGGGAATCCAAGGGAATGTTCCTGAATCTTCTCCACGGAATCTTATTTTCTGAGAGAGATCTGTTGTCTGGAACTTCTTTCCACCATCTCGACAGAAGTTGGGACGGTTGACCTTCCTTGACCCACTTTTGCCCGAAGAGGTAAGTGCAAGCGACACCCAAGCATCCCAATAACAACAGCAATCTCCAACCTGTCAGGAGAGAGGGGAATACATCGACTCTTGGACGGGTTTTCCGGCGTGGCTAATAATCAGCAAAGACGACAAGCAGGATTCTCTTTTTTACCGAACGCCAACTGCAAGACTTCCATATTTCTCATGCGTAGCATGTAGGCTATGACACCGGAGTCTGAAATGGCTGTTTAAACTTGTCTAAAGATTATATTTTCCATTAATATGAGATATCTTAGATAGTGAGATATCTCACTATCTAAGCCGTTGATGAATTCCTTCGATATTTTAGTTTTTACGCCCGACTAGGAAAGCCACCAAAAGATCTTCACTGGTCTTGTTTATGGGAGACAATGTCGTCGACGAACATGATGTTTGCATTTGGATCGCACTGCGTCTGAAACGTTCAGTCTTTCCTTTCGGAAAAATGTTTATGCCTGCGTGTTGTCCGAAAGAAAGAAGAGAGAAGGAAACAGAAACAAAGAAATTGAATTACCTTTTCTTCCAAATGCTGCGTTTGCGGTGCTCATTACTAAATGAGATCTCGATAACGAACCTGCGAGCAAAGGATTCATGGCATATGAAATTAGGATTTTGAGGTTATGAGCCATATTCATGCATCAATAGCGCTATTGAGGTAGCGAACATTATCTTTCTTCAACTCCTTCCGGCGAGAAAATTCAACCGTCTCGTATTCCTATCTGAGAGCATCAACAGCAACGAAATCGGGCATGCTTCTTCCTCTCACAGCGCAGAATTGCTCCGGGAAATTTTAGGCCTCAATTCTCCCCCCCCCCCACCCCCCACCCACCCCCCCCCCCCCCCCCCCCCCCCCNCTTCAATAAAGACAATCATTGAGTTGTAAGTGATAGAATCCACGATGGAATTTCTCATTCCTGGGCAGAAATGGGCCATCAAGTCCTGGGACGTTCGGTTGTGTTCCAGGTATTGTGATGGGGATGTACTCCACAAACCCTACCTAATCCAAACCAAATATGTCTATTAGGGCCTTATCAGTTAATATTTCTGAAAGAGTCTTAACTTTTGTAAACACCGAAGGGAACGAAGAAACTGGGGGGGGGCGGTTACGTTATCGCGACTCCAACTGCCGCAATTGGAGTTACGCTATTCCATTTCCTTATTAGTCTCGTAATCCGCCATAGATCTTGTTCTGTCAAGGGACAAGTTAATGTACTTCCAGCGGTATCTTTATACTCTTCTCTAGTATACTATACTTCTGAGCTTCCCTTTTCCAATATATGCACCGCGAACATGAAATATGTGCGTACCATCCACAACTTTCTCGATTATTGAAATCCAGTTTAACATTACTAGGTTTATACTGGAATCCTTGTTTCCTAGTATTCCTTCGCTTCCTTGGAATTTTATTCCCTTCTACTGTAATGCTCCAATCTGCAAGGTTGATCTATTTGTCGGCAGGATTAGAGAGGGTGAGATCTAAATGCATGGGAAGTACCCATTCTCCAGTACTCAAGCACCCTGCAACGGAGACTTGCGAGGGTTTTGATTGCGTCGCGGAAGCGATTCAGCAAATGGAATTTTTCCGCGTTGAACGACACCTTCCTCGTTGAACGACACCTTCCTCGTTGAACGACACTTTCCGCGTTTCCGAACGATTTGGACCAGCTGATGCTACCTTTTCCAGAGTCATCATCGGAAGTTCTCGTACGATTCCAACTTGGCGACAGGAGCGCGTCGGGTAAGAAAGCTCCCTCAACCCGTAGATTGGCTTAGTCATCTCGTCAGGAAATTTTTTTTTTCTTTCCGCCTGGGAAGAAGCAAAAATTTCAAGATATCTCGAACTGTGGTGTCATCGCGCGTCGAACCCGGAAAATTCCCCCTTTTGACTCTCCTCGAGGATGCAAAAAAGCGATTGGCAAACTCCTTCTGCCGTGTATCAGGGAGCCCATGCAAACGCAGTGTCGGCTGCGACGACCCTGGCAGCGCCCACTCGTCGGGTCGACTTCGGAGTCCCGAATGAGACTGACGTGAAAGCTTCTGCAAGCTTCATCACTTTCAGGCTTCGAGTGAGCTCCATCTGTGCATATAATTCCATATTATACAATTGCATATAATTATAAATCAATTTGGGATGGGATTCCTCCCAAGAGAATACTCGTACGCAATCCCTGCGGGATGGCCAGAATCAGCCTTCGCACTCCAAGCGAACCTGCTCCAATAGTCCTCACCTAAGGAATCGAGGCCGAGTTTGAACCATGCCTCCTCCTTTCGCATGAGTCTCCCTGCATTTCTTAACCTGTTTAATCTTGAAATAATTGATGACCCACGATCGGGCGCTTTAAGCGCACTAAATCCTACCCACATAACACGATTGCGCAATGCCTCGAAAGGACGCGCAATCCCAGGAAGCACACTCCTCTTAACCCCGCGGCGGACCGCTGGAAGCACGAGCGAGATCGTGGCGGGCCGCTGGAAGCACGAGCGAGATCGTGGCGGGCCGCTGGAAGCACGAGCGAGATCGTGGCGGGCGCGCCAGAGCGGCACCGCCAGCTGAGGGCCAGCCGAACATCGATCGGCCTTCACCCGCGTCTCTCGTCGGGTCGGCGGCGGGAAGCCGACCCAATGAGATTCGTAAGAACGAGTCATCTGCCATCTGTTGGCAGTCAATCGAATTACCCAGCATCGAGGCGGTATCATGATCTAATGCTGACATTACTTGGCTTTAAAAAAAGGCGAATTCCGCCGCCAGCCCCAAACGGCAGGAAAGACGATGGCAGATCGCCAGTGACACCCGATTTGCCGACTCTCTCCTTGCCAAAATATTCAGGCGGATCAGAGAGAGCGAACAGGCCTGAACAGGCGTGAACAGGCGTGAACAGGAGGGCGCAACGCCCCGCGTTGGGGCGTTGCGCCCGCTCTCGGCCGCTGCCGCCGTTTCCGTCGTCGCCACCGCTACCGCGCCCGTCTTCTCGGACGCGCGTGCGTTCGACGGGCGGGTCACAGTGCTACAAATCATTCTGCAGCGGCTGCAGGGCATATTCCTCGCTCTGCAGACGTATGGCATCCCTCTTCTCTCACCCTCTCTGCTCCATCCTTGATCCATCCCACCTCTCTTGCTAAAGAATGACAGGACAAACCGCGGTCTCTATCTTGCATTTAAACCGTCAAGCATTCCAAGGCACGCGTGCCGAAATTCGCCATCATCTCGAACAAGTAATGCCTTGTATAATTTGCCTGAGTGAATCAAAACGCAAAGAAGCAGCTCTAATTAGGAATTACTATAATTACAAGCCCTGCTTCCCTTCCTGGCCGTACCAAGGAGGCTCAGTGGTGCATGGTAAATAATCCCGATTCTGAATTAATCAACCCCAGCTGGCATCCTAACTCTTAAATAATTGCAGATATAACAATCTCTCTTACATTGTATTCCTCCTTCTTTTTCCGATCTCGAAATCTTTAATTTAACAAGCGGCCCTTCGATTCTTCTTTGCGATCCCAAAGCTCATTCTTCCGATCTCTCCTTTTGTACTAATTCTAATGCAACAGGATGTAACAGGATGTAACACGAGCAACAGGATGTAACAGGATGTAACAGGATGTAACACGATCAGCATGATGCAACAGGATGTAACACGAGCAACAGAGGATGTAGCAGGATGTATGCGATGTAAGGAGCAGCCTCGTCACTGCAACAGGCCCAATTCGACGCCACACCCCTGCAAAAGACCCAGGACCCTGGAATCTTCCATTGGGTCAGGATCTGCTCGATGGACCCTATGCAGAATGGGATGCACGCGCATCCCTCATTCCTGCGGGATGCACAAAATTCCCAAGCTGAGGACCGACAACTGGGGAGGAGAAGGAGAGACGGAGAAGGGTGCTGGAAGGCAGCGGGTGCTGGGTGGACCGAGCAGAGAGTGGAGGAAGCGGGGACGTTAATAGGGTTCAGATCGTAGGTTCAGATCGTAGGTTCAGATCGTAGGTTCAGATCGTAGGTTCAGATCGTAGGTTCAGATCGTAGGTTCAGATCGTAGGTTCAGATCGTAGGTTCAGACCCCACGCCCAGTGGAATGGGAATCCAACAATAGGTTTTCATCCATTTTGTAGTGTTCTCTGCTCTTTTTCCTGTGAAGTGGGTTCTGTCCGTGATTCGTAGTTAATCGGCCTATCGGGATCGTTAGCTTGTAAAAACTTTTCGACAGTCACTTCCGAGTTTACTTGCTGAGTTTGCCCTGCCAAACCCTCGACTCAAAACAATCCTCGCCACGTACGAAGAACATAAATTCCATGTTCTTAATTCCGTGTTCCCACACTTCCTTCGACACTAACCTCCCTATCTGCAGGGAGCCTGATGAGGCTCTTGGCTCTGATTCGTTTCTGAATTAATGGTGATTTACTTGACAATTGTGAATGTGGAAAAGGTAAATGGTTGGGCATTAATCATTCTGTCTCCATCGCTCTAGCGTGGACCTAAAGGTTGAGATAGCCCCGCCGCGCTGGCATCTTCGTTCATAGTATGTGAATCTGAAATGCAGGCTGCAGACTTAATTAGTTATGAAAGCCAATTTCTCAATGGGGTAGAGGCGGGTCTGAAAGGAGAAATTCCCGGGCCGACACAATAGCCATGGGACGCCTTCCCGTGACTGGAACAGTTTCACCAGGGTCTTGCAATGTGCGATCGTAATTGTGTCAATCTTGAGCTTCGTTCATCTCCTGAAACTTTACGGCTTCATCGAGCTCTCTCCGCGCTCGTGTTGTTCCGTATAATAAAAAATATTTTCCTGCGAAAGCCTTAGGAAAGCTCGATCGACGGTTCCGAGACGGATGTGGCTTAGGTCTTTCTCCGAGTAGTCGTACCCTCCGGCGACCTCCTCGACTCTTCTTCGCTGCACGACGGAACGCCCACGTGCTCCCGCCGACAAGTCTTCTTTTGCTGTGTGCCTCCACCACGCCCACTCTCCAGCGGGCTCTCACCGTCCGCGTCTTCCCGACTGAGCTTGCTCTTCCGTTCTCTGGCATTTATTTTGCCTAATGAATCCGTGTCACCTGCCTAAGGCTTTGATTTGCTAATCTCCCAGCGTGTCGCGCTAGAGGCCAAGAACCCAGAGCCCTAACAATTATAAAGTACCGATCGGGTAATTGACGATGGTCTTGACGAAGGATTCTTATCGCGAATATAAGCAATTTTATGACTTTGGCTCCATAAATCTGTCTCAAATATGGAGATACCAAATGAGGAAGTGTCCGCATTTACTGATACCTATGAGACTAGGTGATACATACATCGAAGTACTAAACACTCCTGCGTGGGACGATTCCAATGAAAGAGGGAAAGGGCACATTCGTGTATAGAGCTAAAAGCGAGACCTACACTTCCATCTTGTGGCTTGGATCAGAACTTTACTAAACTACTACCCTACTACTGCCCTAAACTTCTACATGCAACTTGGGTACTTTGGATCATCGCACTGGTCCGTCAGTGGAATGATTATGTAATCGCAATATTGGGAAGACATTGCTTCGCCGATATTGGCTACATTGACCAAGATCCCCAGTAGCACCCCAATATTGGATCGATATTGGCTGCCAAGGAATATACATCTTGCCTCAAGATTGGCACCCATCTTGGACCATTCTTGGGATTACTACTGTGCCCCTTGTTGGGCTAATATCAGCGTCAATATTTCCTCTAAATTCTTTATCCAGTGGAGTTATTCCCACGGTGAAGGCATTTCTATTTGCAGTACTAGCACGACCCATACTAGTAGAACCCCATGCACATGTCTGTCCCATGGATGGGCAGGAGACAGAACAGTACAGAGGTGGATTTTGTACCTCTCTTGCACCTCTGATCTCGTGATAATGTACTAACCCGTGCGGTTCAGGGGAAGGACCAGTTCTTACTGTTCTATGGAGTATCTGCAAATTCAGTCCCTCGTTTCCTCATCGTGTCATCAGGATTAGGAAACGAAGGACTCAGCCAGCGAATATTTTCCACATTTTATTATTCCTTTCAATAGGATCATCTTGTTTTCGTAAAGGGTTCTCACAGGGAATATCTTGTTTATGGCCTGGGCTCCATGATTCAGTCTCGAATATGCGGATAATAAATGATGAAATGTCAGAGTTGATTGATTGCTCTAATGAGACTAGGCCAGACATATGGCGAGGTACTAAACACTCTCGTGAGGGACGATTACAGGGAAAGAGGGAAGGGAAGAGGTTGTGCACCGTGCGAAAAGCGAGACCTATGTCTCCATCTAGGGGCCTTGAGGAGAATTTCAACATTTCCCAAAAACTTTTGAGTGCGGTCGGGCACATTGGATCATCAAATATTGGATCGATGATCGAATAGCAATATTGGGGGAGTCAATGTGTAGCCTATATTGGCAATATTGACCAAGTTGTAGCCAACGTACCAATGTCGGTCCAGTATTGAGCCAACATCTGGTGCTACTGGGGGTAGGATTCATCCCAATAACCATTTTGAGCCGATATTGCACATTGGGCCGACGGCATGAGTTGTACTATATGGGGACATCGGAGCAGTATTCAATATCGATCTTATCTTTGTATTCGATATAATTGTTTGAGGGGGTTACCAATACTTAGTCACCAAGCATCTTACATGGATGTGAAAGCCTCCTTCATGGCAGCACATAAGATCTATTGAAAATTTTTAAAATCCAACTCAAACTTGTATCGGGTGCGAATGGTTTGGCAGAGGCAACCATGTGGTTTGAGAAGTAATTAGTAATCACCGCATTCAACCCGAGTTTGTGCCATTTTGCGGTACTTCATCAATGAATTTTTTTCCTTAGTGACTTCATCTGTGTTCACAACTGCTTGCCAAACGGATGGTGCAAAAAGAGTTGCACTTGCTTCAAGGTCTAACAAATTTATTCACGCCTAGATTAGCTGGTGAAACGAATGCCATGTCTTCAATCGATTCCAGAGTATGAATGGCGTGAAGAATCGTACACTATGTTTATTCACTCATTACCACTCATTTACCACCAGTGGTAAATGAGTTTGTTTCCTTCATATGGACATCATTAGATTAACGCCATGCGCAGTAACATAAAATGCAAATTAATACACTATTCCCCGAGCATCGCATCTCATCTGATGCATTCAGTAGTTTCGCGAGCGATTCCCCATATCGCGATTTAAGAATCATTTTGCCTCATTTTCGGAAACCAGATTGTTCGAACAACGGCGTTGCATGGGCTATCCGCTGGCCCAGAGATGTACTAATGTTAATGACTAATGTTAATGACTAATGTTAATGACTAATGTTAATGACTAACGTTAATGACTAACGTTAATGATTAACGTTAATGACTAACGTTAATGACTAACGTTAATGACTAACGTTAATGACTAATGTTAATGACTAATGTTAATGACTAATGTTAATGACTAATGTTAATGACTAATGTTAATGACTAATATTCGTCTCGATGCTATATTTGCCCAGTCTTTGGACTCACGGCTAAGGTGGTCCCGAAGTGGTGTGCATTCTGTTAGCCGATTCTGGAACTCTTTTGCAAATTCGGAAGCAGCAAAACGCGTTGGACCCACGTGGGCAGACGTGAGCCTCAGGATCGCCAGCAAAACTGCATTGATGACGGAGATGTTTTTATAGGGATTCATATAAGAATCCCTTAGTGAAATAAATTCAATAGTATCATAACAAAGCTGCGAAGAATTTTGAGTGGACCTCGTTTAATGTCGTTAGGGCTAGTATTAGCGATAATCCAATTCTTCGACGGGTGCCACACGCATGTGCATAACGATCATATCATGCTCGTAAAAAAATGTAAGATACGCCGAGGTACCGTAATTTTTTTTCTCTAATTCACGTGCCCAATGATATCACCAACAACGTAAATTAATCCTGTTTGTTGTCTTGCGACGTATAATAGGAACTGATGAAATCGTGAGTGACAGTAATTTTTTAATTACCTTGAGCAAGAATGGCAGCGTGTGTGAAGTCGCAGTGACATTTCCAAGTAATTTTGGGTTTCATATCTTAAAAGGAATTAATGACGCCCCAGGAATGCACGTCGGTTTTGCAATGAGTTTTGGTTACTCACTGCAATAGCTTTGCAGTGAGTAACTTCGGTCTTTTCTATCATACTAAACAATGGAATTTCCTTAACGTCAAAAATTGTAACGTGCGTTCCTATATTTTAGCTACCTGACACATTTCAATGACTAGTATAATTCATGTTTCTTTCATAACCACAGGCCCTCGAGGATCAACCCAAGGAAAGGCTCAAGAAAAAGGAAGGAGCTGAAGTTGTTGCAAGGTGTGAAGCACACCCTGCCGGACGGAGTCCCCGTGCGCAAGAAGAGCAGTCTTACGAACCACTTCGCAGCTCTGTCCATCGCAGGTGCCATTCCCACCCGATCCGGCGCAGTCCCGGACGGAGCATTTCCCGTAATGATACAGTTCCCCGAAGTTTCTAGGAGTATGGTACGTGTAGCACATGCGGTATCCAGGGAAACACATTTCCGAGTAATGGTTGGACATAGTCTCTTGCTGGTTGGTCACACAGATGCTCTTTCCCACCCGATTTGGAAGTGCATTGAATTCTGCTGCATTCACGTGCCGCAGTTTTACGTCATGATCCTGTAACCATCCGGTAGTTTCCCCTTCCTCCATCAAAATTATCCTTGTTAAAAAGTAATAGCAATCGTATCTAGGGTTCTCCGAGACAAGGTGTTGCATCAATTTGGGCCAAGTCATATATGGCGCGTCTGGGACGATCATTTCGTCGACGTCGATGACGGCAACGTATTCATATCCCTGAACCAGGCTTCTATAAAGACAATCATTGAGTTGAAGGTGATAGAATCCTCGATGGAAGTCTGCGTTCCTGGGCAGAAATTGACCATTTGGCCCAGGGATGTTGGGCTGAGTTCCAGGAAGGGTGATTGGGATGTAATCCACGAATCCTCCCTAATTCGAAACGAAATTTATGACAGCATCAGCAAGTACCGTTGAAAGTGAAAAGTTTTTTTTTCGAAAACCGCAAATTGGAAAAATTACTTCACGCGATGGTTGGGATTGTGAGACGGAGCCTGAACTGTTCGGGTGGGTCTTTTCGACGGACCACGCTCTTGCCTGACTCCAAAAATTGTACAACGGACGAGCTACAGGGTATATTCAGATTGTATATTGCGAATATTTCGCAGAAAATTTTAGTAATGCCCAGTCGAAAATTTTTCAGCGGGCCATCGATGGCTTTTCGTCGACTCGTCTATAAGCCGTAGTTTGGTCATCACTGGCCAATGGTTGCCTTACACTTGGTTTAAGCCGGCCTATGGTCGGGCATGTCCTGTAGGTCCATCATTGGGCCAACTTTGGCTCATTGTTGGGATACCGCACATGTCCCAGCCATAGGCTGACTTGGGTAAAAAGATATAGGAAAAAAACCGACACGAGGAGAATCCATAGCATAATGCAACTTGGAGAAATAGAATGCATCCTTTGGTCTCTCCTGCTAATTCATGCGAGAGAGATGAAGAATCGATACCTTACGCAGGTACACTCCTATCACAGAGAGCTCAGCATATCCTTAGCAAAGCGTTCCGAATGTTAAGGCATCCAGAAACGAGAATACAAGTAGGAATCAAGGGCATCTGTTCTTCCACAGGATGCAGACACTTTTTACGTAATAAGAACTTTCAATGTCCTGAAGTGGAAAACAATGAAGTCCTGGGGCCCCTATCGTGGAAAGTATTGAATAGAGGTATTCAATAGAAAAGTATTCAATAGAAGGATCCTCCCACGGACCTCCAGACTGGAATTTCCTGGTTTATACCAGGGCTAGGTCACATCTTTCGAGAAATGTTTCAAGGAATTATATTGGCTCCTTCTGAGATCTATGTGAGAAACCATAGGGAACTGTGTCAAAGTGCCAGGAGACTCATTTTAGTAAAATCCGTGAAGAGACTCCCTACTGCGACTACTTTGCCTCCATCTCACGCCGGTTTTCGGAACCTTCTCTGCCACATTGTCTCATCTTCGGCGAATGATCGGGCAGCCAACTCACAAGTGACTCACATATGTGAGTTGGCCGGCCAATGATTCGCCGAATATGAGCCAACTTCCCCATCAATGATTAACCAACGAAAATTTTTGACCAGGTGTTTTTCCCTTTTCAGATAATTTATTTTCCTCTGGTGGGCTTCCACTTGCAGTCAAATCACTGCCCTTAGTTTTGCTATCTTCATTAGAAAACTCGGAAACTTAATACATAAATATTTTAAAAGATGTGGTCCTAATAACAGATAATGGACTTGAAAGAACTTTGAAAGAATTACATGTTTCGCGCAGCGAATGAATTCTTTCTTTCGTTTCACAAGTTTAATTTTTTTTATCACAAATATACTTTAAAGTCATTGATGAAGTTACCTGATCTTCGTAGTGCTCCAGCACCCGCTCCATGTTCGGATGAGGTTGGAGGCCATAAGCGAACACCTTCCCCACTTCCATCGACTTCAGAATCTCCAGCCATTCTGTAAGGAGGTAGGAGAGATCCTGCACGAAGTACAACTGCTTAACGCATAGTGACACTGCATGACTCTCCTCACTCAAGGTATTCCTGTCTCGTTGAAACACTTTCAGGATGTTGAATACTTCTTCGGAATCTGAGGGTAACACTGAGACGGCGTCGGGGATGGGTTCCCCTTCCATCAGCTCACAGCTCAGCGTGAATGGAACTGGCCAATTTTGCTGAATATTTTGGTAAAGTTCTGTATAGTGCCCCTCGCGGAACCCATAGGTCTGGTTCCTTTGATAAAATTTGCATTTAAGGATTGGGACGGATTCTTCAGGTCCTATGATCATACCAAATATACGGATTTTCTTCTCCTTTCGATGATCATGGAATGCGGAATAGAGATAAATGTCTATGTTTTCTTTCCTAAGGCGCAGGTGTTGATAATAGAGGTTGTTGAATCGGATGTTGTCGTAGCATGGATATATCCCGGGTTGTTTGCTTCCAATTTCGCACATGCGAAGCAACTCCAATGGGATATTCCTGAATCTTCTCGACGGATTCCTTTCCACAATGGGTTTGGTTGTCGATAGAATTTCTTTTTTCTTTCTCGGAAGAAGTTGGGGAGGTTGATTTATGGTCCACATCGGGCTGAGAAGAACAGTTGAGGTGACACCAAAGCATATCACCATGAAGAGCACTCTGCCTCTCTTTCCTGGCAAAAAAAGAATACAACACATTTTGTTTGGTTGAAGTTATGAGTAGGGGTTCCGTATGACATATCAGAGGCAAGGCTTCATTGGTGCATCGGAGCAATTCTAAAATGTGGAGTTATGATCATCTGTGTCATCAATGCCTTAATCTAAAAAAATCGTCTAATAAATCGACTGTTGCTCCATTCATCTCTTATCCTGATATTCACGATTACGGGATTGCGCTGGAATGATCGTGAATCACCTCGGAAAAAATAGAGTTGATATCACTTGGCATTTTTCTTATCGAGGCCGATAGTGGCATTAGATAGAAGCGGTATTTATGGGTTAGTAGGTCGAGGTACCCATCACATATTCATTTGAAAAGCTGACGAATTAGCAATATGAGGATTTTTGATGGGGTAACATGATGGTTTCTCTGCGAATTTCGAGCTGCATGCTGCTACATGATACTGATCTAGCCGGATTGAAATGGAGGAAAAAGTCTCTCTTTGAGCATAGTCCAAGAAAGGGTTACATTTTTACTCCAATCTTCAAGTTCAGACTGTGGAAAAATAGGAAATTCGAAGATTGTATGTACAAAAGGACAGTCTGCAAGATGAGCAATATATGTCACTTTTACCAATAAATTTCTTCTTATAGGGAATCCCTGAAATAGTCTAAAAATTTGACTGCAACTTTTCACATGAATAGGTTATCGAAGCGAATTAAATTCTCTTTCTCCAACCCTTCCCCCTCACAAAATTCCGGCTCCTTCTGAAACCCATCTGGAGGAACGAAATTTTGTATACTGCTTACCCTTTGTGCAAGAAATAACTCTAGAAAATGTGACGTTTCATTTCCCTGGGATTGCAGAGAACACAGAATCTCCCACTTCAAAGAAATGAATATCATTCCGATATTTTTCCATCTCCATGTCTCGCCCAAAATGTGCGGGTTCCGGAGGAGAAAATAATTTAAAAAAATAAAGATTTGGACATGTTTGGACATTACCTCGTTGGCGATGCACCATTTCGCTGTGAAAAATGAAATTAGGTGTCGTTTACTTGGGCTTATAGTCCGTGCACCAGTCCCACGGAGTCTGAATGGAATTATGGCAGAATCGTGACTGCTGCTTTCGTACCATCAGATACGTCAATGAATGATGCATTTTTGTGCTGAGTTGATGGGATGAAGTGAAATCGAGACATTGATTAACAGTTGTCGATCGGATGTGGTGGGATATGGACGCACCGTGAATGGACATCCTTGCTGATGATGGCGCCAAATATGCACTGGGATTTCGGAGGCGATCTGCCAGCAGACCTCGTGGAGATGGTTGATATGCACGTTGAAAGACACTCCAGACATCATCGCTCCATCGCTCTTACATTAGACGAACTTTCTGAGATATCTGGAAAATGCCGGGATTAAGTCCTATAATTGGCCCCATAGGTAAGATAAAAGAGAGGAAGGGAGATAAGGTTGAATAAAGTGGTAAGCCCTAGAATGTGACTTCGTTGAATGTTCAGAGAGTTCATTCACATGTGACACAACATTGATTCAACTTTTATTTGATGTGCATTGAATGTTTATACTTCATATAAAGGTTTATACTTTAACCTTTATAAAGGTTTAAGGTTTATACTTCCATGTTGCATCAACGTTGATTCAACGCGGCGATCGTCACTGTTTATGAATCCACATTGGCCAAGCGTTGATTCAATGCTGCGCTATTCAGGGTGGGAGTGCCAACATTAAATCAACATCGATTTAACGGATTCTTTGCCAATACAAAATCACCTGTTTTATGTCTACAGTTTGGATTTCTTTATGTACTCCATCGAGATTCGTCAAATAGCTCAGCCAATCCGCCCAAATGCCTTTAGGTCAAGAAAAATATTCGATTTAGTGCAGACAAGACACTGGCTGAAATGACGCTTGGCGCAATTTTTTGCGCAGCGAACAAGCAGAAATTTCACTGGGAGTATAAAAATTCTCTCGTCTGCATCTGGCATGGTGGAGTTGTCTCAAGACATACGGAATATGAAATCATTCCTGTTTTCCTTATTAATAATGCAGAAGAGTTGTTCTGGGACAGTCTTGATGGTACATGGTCATCATGTTTCCCATTTGAATTTGTTTATTATTATTATTATAGGTTATTACTGCGTAAAATATCTACCTGAGTATGTTGAATGCCTTTGACACGTATCGAAGTACCATTTATCCAAAAAGGAAAGGAGAGATTCACGTGAAACAACTTCAACGCGTCAGCATCGCTTGCATGTGAATTGAAACGACGCTTCAGTATGGCATCAATCCTTCGACATTGATTCAATGTTCGCTCGATGTTGAAAAGGGAAATACTGCGAGAACGTTGTCCGGTCAACATTACACCATCAAATGGCAGGCGAGACATCTGGCGAGACATGCGAACGAACACGATTTCCTAACCGCAAAGTGTGATGGCGACTACTTCCCAACACGGGGAGATACCTCATGTTTGCAATCAGTACGCGTCTCAAGTATTTTCAGAGCAGTACTTGATGTTTTCTCTACAAACGACGCCGAGGAAGGCATTTGACTTTCTGGACACCGTCGACCAAAGTGGCAACCCAACCAAACAGGACGCAGGAAAATTCTGAGCAGGGCGAGTGTCACAAGAAAGTCAGCGAGGTCATGTTACCCCATGAGACCACTGACTCCCAGGACGAATCTGAATCATGATGACCGCCGACGGATACATGAAGTGACAAGTAGCCTATTATTGCTTCACCGTTATGACTCCGGTGTCCTCCTGCTTCCGGGGAAGAGGATGTCTCTTTCTCGTCTCGATATTAAGTTCGTGTGGATCTGATCTGACACCCGACCCTTAAAAAGCGAATTCGGAGGATGGAGTTCGGGTCCAGATGAATTCGAATAATACTTCAATAATGAAACGGCGCATGCGCACGAATTATACAGATTGTTTAGACCTGTGTCATATCAACGTTGAACCATCGCGGATTCAACATTTAAGTTTGAAGAAGATGCATTTTCAATATGGAGTCACCGTTGATAAGCAAATGTTGAATCAACGTTGCAATGTTGCTGCTGAACGTTGAATCAACATTGATTCACGGTGAGTGTGCTACTTGGGGTGGAATTGCAGATCATTATTAAATCCACTTCAGTTTAGCATGAAAATACATGATGCTCTACAGCCAACATTGCCGGAAAATTTAATTTAATAGATAGAAAATCACTGCTTTTCGCGCTAATGTTATGAAAATATGCTGTTCAAAGATAATTAGTATTTCATTGAATTCCAAAGTACACCTGGTCGCACTTGGTTAGCCTCCTTCTCAAGTGTGAGATACTGAGAAATTTACAATCATTCTATGATAATAATAAAAATATTTGGCCGTCCGTTTCCTTGTTGGCACATCTTTATTTGCATCTCATCAAAAGAAACATGTAGTGCAATGAAAATTTGCCATATCGTAAATTATTGGAGACACTATTAATGCACTGAAACTGATGGACATGCATAATTTTGGTCATGAAGGTCTTTCGTAGCCATTCAGGCAAAACTCTTCTTTCTTCGAAATAGACTATGGATTTCGAAGATATACATAAATATCTACAGATCTACCTCACGAGAGAAGCTCAAGTTCGTGCAAGGTGTGGAGAACGCCCTGCCGGACGGAGTCCTTGTGAGCCAGCAGAGAAGTCGCTTGAACCACTTCACAGCTCTCTCCGTCGCAGGTGGCATTCCCACCGGGACCGGTGCAATTCCCGACCGAGCATTTCCCATAATGATACAGTTCCCCGAAATCTCTAGGAGTATAATGCGTGGAGCACGTGCGGTCATCTGGGTAACACATCATCGTATAATGGTTGGACATAATCTCTTGCTGGTTGGTCACGCATATGCTTTTTCCGACCCGGGATGAACCAGTACGGAATTCTGCCGCATTTGTGTGTCTCAGTTTCATGGAGTAGTCCTGTTGCCAACCAGTAGTTTCCCCTTCCTCCATCAAAATTATTCTATTTAGAAAATAAAAGCAATCGGATCCAGGGTTCTTGGGGACCAGATGTTGCATCAGTTCTGGCCAGGTTCTATGTGGTGGTTTTGGGACAATCATCTCGTCAACGTCGATGACAGCAACGTATTCATATCCCTGAACTAGGCTTCTATAAAGACAATCATTGAGTTGAAGGTGATAGAATCCTCGATGGAAGTCTGCGTTTCTTGGCAGAAATTGACCATTTGGCCCAGGGATGTTAGGCTGAGTTCCAGGAAGGGTGATGGGGATGTAATCCACGAATCCTCCCTAATCCAAAAGAAAACCTTACATTACAACGAAATCTGGGATTTTTTTTTGAAAGCGGAGATATGTTTTTATAGAGAGAGATATTAGAACTACGCGTTAAAGCTTTGACGTGAGGGGCTGCGCGATACGAACCCGTCCTGCTCGGGTCGAATCTTTTCGACGGCAGCAAGTTTTTAATTTTTCTTGGCTGCAACTACTGTAGTTCATTACATTTATTTAATAGACTTTGCAGAGCAGTTTAGTTACATTTCCCTCTTTAAACCATATATTTATTTTCCTCTTGTTTGCTGGAGGTGCACATGTACCTTCAATGAAATCATTGCCCTTAGATTCGCTTTATTCATCAGATAACGCAGAAACCTGCGAAGTACTTAATTTACTTGGAGTTTCTTGTGGTGAATGATGCAATTCATTGGACTTCGAATGGTTCGCGTATTTGGAACGGGGAATGGAGTTCCATTATTCGTTCTATAAATTTACTTGCCTCAATCACATATATTTTTTAAATAGGCTTTGTAGAGGTTACCTGGTCTTCGTAGTATTCCAACACCCGCTCCATGTTCGGATGAGGTTGGAGGCCATAAGCGAACACCTTCCCCACTTCCATCGACTTGAGGATTTCCAGCCATTCTGTGAGGAGGTGTGAGATATCCTTCACGAAGTACAATTGCTTAACGCATAAGGACACTGTATGTCTCTCCTCGCTCAAGGTATTCCCGTCTTGTTGAAACACTTTGAGGATGTTGAATACTTCTTCGGAATCTGAGGGTAACACTGAGACGGCGTCGGGGATGGGTTCCCCTTCCTTCAGCTCACAACTCAGCATGAATGGAACTGGCCAATTTTGGTGTATCTTTCGGTAAATCTCTTTTAAGTGCCCCTTGCGAAATCCGAAGGTCCGGTTCTCTTCATAAAATTTGCATTTAAGGATTGGGACGGATTCTTCAGGTCCGATAATCATGCCAAGTATACGGATTTTTCTCTCCTTTCGATGGTCGTGGAAGGCGGAATAGAGATATATATCAATGTCTTCTTTCCGAAGCCTTAGGTGTTGATAATAGAGGTTGTTAAATTGGAGATTGTCGTAGCATGGATATATTCCAGGTTGTTTGCTCCCAATTGCGCACATTCGAATGGAATCCAATGGGATATTCCTGAATCTTCTCGACGGATTCCTTTCCACAATGGGTTTTGTTGTCAATAGAAGTTCTTTTCTACTTCTCGGAAGAAGTTGGGAAGGTTGAGTAATGGTCCACTTCTGGCTGAGAAGAACAGTTGAGGTGGCACCAAAGCATATTGCCAAGAAGAGCACTCCGTATCTCTTTCCTGGAAAAAAAGGGAATGCCACAGATTTGGTGTTGCATTGATTCGCAGTGGTTACAAAATGTCATAAAATGTCAAGTATCAAGAATTTATCAGAGACGATGCACAGGTAATAAGATGTGTGGATTATGGGGCGTCAATGCCTATGTCCATGCCTATAAATTTGCATTACGATCATCATATCATGCATTTGTTCGTTGATCCCTACGCTTACAATTAAATCCACGTTCCACTAGAATGATCGTGGATCACGTCGGAAGGAATTGAGTTGATGTCATTTAAAAAATTCCATCTTGAGGCCGATTGCGGCTTTAGAAAAAGCTTGTATCGATGGTTGAATGTGTGCAGACAACTGGTACATGCACATTTGAACTCTTAACCTCCTTAGCGCTCATCGTCTCCCTTCATTGTTTCCACTAACTGCATTTTATTAATGTTGCTTTGTCTTCCTGTCTTGCGAATTTTCCTTCCGCCGAAATTGTCGTTCGTGAAAAATCACCAAAACATCGCTTTTAAACGAAAAACGAAACTTTAACTATGAATCCATGAGTATGTTTCCAAAGCAATCTCAATATTTCACCGGAATTTGCGATGCAGAAGCAATCGCATCAGCAGTTATTGAAAGTAAGTTAGACATTGCGAGAGGACAAAAGGCCAAGTTTGTAATTTTGGTCGTGAGACCAAGTCAATTCCTCTTCGTGGAAAACGCTAAGGAAATAAAACCAAAAAAAATCGGAAGATGGATAGTTTGGATGAGGTAACGTGGTGGTTCCCCGGGCAAATTCCGAGCGGCATGCAGCTGCAGTATATCAATAAAACTTGATAGGCACGCAGGAAAAAATATATATTTGAGATGAAACCTCGAACCTTCAAGTCCAGACATGGGAAAAATAGGGATTGCGTTTCCTTCCTCCCTTTCATGCTGAAAAAATCTCCTAGACGTAAATCGTTCATGCAATGTCACCCTTTATCGTCGCAC
>CAJPEV010001731.1:0-33778 GCA_905338385.1 Darwinula stevensoni | reverse complement strand
TAAATTTGATGATGAATTCAATCAGCTAAAGCTAAATTTGATGATGAATTCAATCAGCTAAAGCTAAATTTGATGATGAATTCAATCAGCTAAAGCTAAATTTGATGATGAATTCAATCAGCTAAAGCTAAATTTAATGATGAATTCAATAGCGGTCGTCGATGTCTCTATTTCACATTGATTTATTTTTCTGAAGTTAGTAGGACTTTGAAAATGTGCAGAGATGGGGAAATTTTCATCAAGTTTTCTCGTCTGAGCATTTTCAAGACGGACACTTTCTTTGGAAATGAGAACAGGGTTTAATTTTGAGACTTAATTTAACCATTCCGTGCCAGATAGCTCTCGTATTTTTAAAATATTTTTTATGAATGAATTTAAATCATTTTTTTTGAAATTTCACCCAATGAACAAATAAAGCATCTTCAATATTATATTTCACGATAACAACTGTTATTAAACATCGGCATGCTTAAATTTTAACGTAAAATGTTTAGTTGAAATCCTTTTGCTTACTTCACGAATTAATCCACTCACAGATAATAATATTTGTTTTCAGCCGGAACAAATGGAACACGTGCTGATGAATAAGTTAAATAAAATAACCTCATTCTAATTGGATTGAGTCCACAACGCGTAGATGCCAATCGTTTCCCTTGAAGATTGCTCAGCGATAACTAAGAAATCAAATTACCTTTTCTTCCGGTCAATAATTTGATGAATCCCATTGCCAGAGCGAACCTGGCTCCGAACGATTCACAAAATGGAGTAAAGATTAATCTCTTTTGATTTGTGGGTCGTATCTGTCTTATCTTATCGTTCGTCTTTAACTTATGAACGTGTGAAGCGGTTTTGTTGATCTCCTATTGGACTTCCGCGCCTGTAGTTGGCTTATCAGTTAGTCTAACATGAGTGAAAGGCAATATATAAAAATGATACTTTACAATATTTCACGGTGTTTGCTGTCTTTCCCTCGGGACGGTTCCAGGCCATTATTCAGGAAAAATACAGACCTGGTTTCCTTGCACGAATAAGAGCGAATGTTGCATTGACTGCCGTTGGAAAGGATCTACCGTTGACGATGTTATTTTTAAACTGAAATTTTTATCCAAAAATGTTTATGTTTATATTTTCAGTTCTTCTTGATACTTTGACAACGCGATTACTTGTTCCTTACTGTTGGATTTCACCGACCACCGTGTTATCAATCTGAAGCTTAAGAGACTTGGGCCTTGAAGGCCTCTCTCCCCCATGACCTGGGAAAGGGGGAGAGAGGGGGCTAGAAAGTTTAAACTTGGCCAAGAAGTACCTAATGGATAGCTGAGTAAAGGAAAAATTCTACTTTTATTACATATAGACTATTGTGAGTAGCTGACTGACGGACATAAGTAGCTATTCGCATGCTGAGTTGAGTAAAAATTCTACTTTAGTGATACATGCCATAGGGGCACACTTTTTCGGGAACATATTTCCAAATAGTTCTCTTCGCTTCAATCAAGCATGGAAAGTTGAAACTTGGCAAGAACGTGACCAGTGACGCTCTGAGCTGAAATGCCAAATGTCAAATTTGCAAAATATTTTTTGGGTTCATATTTCTTGGGGACGTAACGTTTTCAAATCATTTTTCATATCCAACCGAATCAGGCAGAAATAGAAAAGTAGCTGGCGCACGCATAATGGACGTGATGTTTATTTAAGGAAAAATTCTACTTTTGTTGTGCGTTTCCTTAGAGCACAGCCTTTGGGCGGGTCGCTTTTCCAAATGCTTTTTTAAGGCTGAAACTTGGTTGCATGGAGTTCCATGTGTCTACATTTCAAAAGGAAAAAAAATTTAGTTATAACCCATTAGGGCAATTTTTTTCAGTCCCATTTTCCTGAATTTTTCTTAATCCAGCGGAACAGTGACAGAAAATTTCAAATTCCCTCAGAAGTACCACTTTGATGGCTGAGTATTGAAAAATCCTACTTTTGAAATATGTCTCCTTAGCCTAGATTATAGGAGGGAAGTATTTCAAAATGTATTCTCCACCCTGACAAAAAGGGACACAAGAAAAGTTTGACTAGAAATCATAGAAGTAATGATTTCGATCAAAATCAAGACTTTCGTCCCCATAAGTCACGTATTTCTATTTTGACGTCCTTTAAATGTGTTTGCCATTTCCCAAAGAATAAATGAATTAATCGCTATCCAAGGTAATGGAGCGCCGAAGACGCGACTAATAATGTTATTAGGATGTCCCTATGAATGGAAGTCTCTAGGAGTAATATCTGTGGACCTGATAGGCGATGGAATGAACCCTCCCCGTTCCCCGTTTTGGAAACGTTTCAGCCAAAAGGACTCGCACTGGTCCCCAGACCTGACTTTTTACTTTAGTAAATTAAATGAAAAAATTATAGCCAAACGGTCATTGGGAAAGCAGTAAGGAACATCACACCTGCCTAATTGGAGGCAGTTCTGGATAAGTAACAAGAAGGTTGCATGCATGCTTTAACGAAGATGGCGGACATGTGGAAATGTGAGATGTTTGATTTGGTGTGCCCTATTCTATCATATTATGCATATTGCATATTTCTAAGCTATCCCGTTCCCAATATACGGGCATCAAGCCTCTCAGAGACTTTCTGTCCACCCTAAATATTATGCTTAGGCGTTTACATGTCTGCAAGCGTCATGTGCGCATGCGCGGCGCCTTCTCCTGTCTGGTTCTGGGTGTGTCTCGCTCTCTCTCTGCCTCGCACTTTCTTTCCGGCCGTTGCGGCTGTCGGATTCATTATTGAGAACGGGAGAGAGAGGAATTGTATGCCTTTCGCAGCCGCCCTACCCCCCCTTAGAGGGGATTTCGAGGGGGGGTAGTACCCTTGACTCAGGCTGGCAGGCAAAAAACGCTCTCGGATTCCTAACCGCTTGCTCATCATCTGTCTTTTATGATGGTACTCATAAGTACTGCATCAAGAACTAAGTAGTACTTGATTTCAGACTCTATAAAACGGCTAGGTCGATTTCACACTCCCAAAGTTATGCCATGGAAAAGGTTGCTACTGTTTCGGACTTGCAAGCAGATTTTCAAATATAGGGTCGTTAAAAAAACGCTCTACCGTTTTCTATGGGAGAATCATAGGTACATGTTATGCAGCAAAAAAAAAAATTATATTGGATACGCGATCGATATTTCATAGATACAATATATTGAACTGCTTGCCAGCCTTTTCCAGCACCCTTGTCTAAGTCGCGCGATGCCCATTTAGAGGTGAATTAAAGGTGCTTAGAGGTGGATCATTCCATATCATTTGATATGTGAGGACCTGTGCTCTACCGTCTCACAAATCAATCAACTTTTCAAGTTTTAGGGGACAGTTTGATCCAGCTGACAGAGAGGTTCCTGAGTCAAAGGTTTCTTTCACTTATGCAAGATGGCGCTGTATCCCGATAGAGGGCGCTGTTGTTGACCGGGTGGCCGATGGTGATTTAAAAAAAAGTACAACGTTTTCAAGTTCCACTGATATCGCCGCTGTTCATCAAGATAATGAATTCGCGCATTTTCCGGTCTCACCTCTTTATTTACTACTTATCAGCAGACATATCGTGCAATGAAACTTAGCCCTATCGTAAATTACTGAAGGCACCATCAATGCACGGAAATGGATGAACATGCACACTTTTTGGGCGTCGAGGTCGTTCGTGGTTATGCTGGGAATACACTTCTTTCACTGAAACTATTGATGAATCTCGAATATCGACTCAACAAGAAAGCCCTCGCTCACGAGAGAAGATTGAGGTCTTACAAGGTGTGGAGAACGCCCTGCCGGACGGAGTCCTCGTGAGGCAGCAGGGAAGTCTTTCGAACCACTTCACAGCTCTCTCCGTCGCAGGTGGCATTCCCTCCCGAACCGGTGCAATTCCCGACCGAGCATTTCCCGTAATGATACAGTTCCCCAGCATTTCTAGGAGTGTGGTACGTACAGTAGGTGCAGTCACCTGGGTAGCACATCACCGTATAATGGTTGGACATAATCTCTTGCCTGTCGGTCACGCATATGCTCTTTCCGACCCGAGATGAACCATTGGGGAATTCTGCCGCTTTCGTGTGTCTCAGTTTTATGGAGTAATCCTGAAGCCATCCGGTAGGTTCCCCTTCCTCCATAAAAATAATCCTGGTTCGAGAGTAATAGCAATCGTATCCAGGGTTCCTGGACAGCAGCTGCTGCATCAGTTCTGGCCAGGTCCTGTATGGCGGGTTTGGGACGATCATCTCGTCAACGTCGATGACAACAACGTATTCATATCCCTGAGTCAGGCTTCAATAAAGACAATCATTGAGTTGTAAGTGACAGAATCCACGATGGAATTTCTCATTCCTGGGCAGAAATGGGCCATCAAGTCCTGGGACGTTCGGTTGTGTTCCAGGTAATGTGATGGGGATGTACTCCACAAACCCTACCTAATCCAAACCAAATATGTCTATTAGGGCCTTATCAGTTAATATTTCTGAAAGAGTCTTAACTTTTGTAAACACCGAAGGGAACGAAGAAACTGGGGGGGGGCGGTTACGTTATCGCGACTCCAACTGCCGCAATTGGAGTTACGCTATTCCATTTCCTTATTAGTCTCGTAATCCGCCATAGATCTTGTTCTGTCAAGGGACAAGTTAATGTACTTCCAGCGGTATCTTTATACTCTTCTCTAGTATACTATACTTCTGAGCTTCCCTTTTCCAATATATGCACCGCGAACATGAAATATGTGCGTACCATCCACAACTTTCTCGATTATTGAAATCCAGTTTAACATTACTAGGTTTATACTGGAATCCTTGTTTCCTAGTATTCCTTCGCTTCCTTGGAATTTTATTCCCTTCTACTGTAATGCTCCAATCAGCAAGGTTGATCTATTTGTCGGCAGGATTAGAGAGACCGGATTAGAGAGAATTTTTACGATGTTTGCCTAGGAGGTACCTTTTAATGGCAAGGCTCAAATGACAGTGAATAAAAATAGGCATGTCTAAAATCGGGAAAAGAAAGGGAACTAAAGTCATCGGGAGCTGGAATTGTGCTTCGTGTGTCATCTGTCGTCTCCCCACACCTATTCCTATTCCTATTCCTTGTCCATTATTCAGTATCCTGCAATCGTCTGGAAATTCAATATTAGTCTCCTGCTATTTCTCCTGTTTTTTGTCTGCCATTTCCATAGGTTCTATGGGGAAACGGCAGATATTGCGATCGGTCTCTTCTTTTTTTATTCATGAGCCGTGACCCGATTGCGGATGAAAGCATTTTGCATGGGATAATATGCGCCACCATTTTGCTCCAAATCGCCTGAGAATCCGTTACACCTTTGAACATGGTTTTTAATTAGAAACTAAACTCCATTTCTATTGGGACTGTCATTGCAGAAGGAGTCTACGTTCCGGTGCCTTTCTTCCAATAGGACCAGACGAATCCCTATGCGAATCCCGAAGAATTGATCACTAATTCACGTCAGCAGCGAAATCTTTGCACAAGAGAAAAAAAAACTATTCTAAGTAGTGACTTCCATGTGAGAAGCATTTAGAAGCGTTGGGATTTTACTCACTCGAGAGGTTGGCGAGCGGTATCCAGGAATTTCATATTATTAAGAAAATCTATGATGAAGAGCTTGGAAGTTTTTTTTTCCAGTTCGATGGCAGCAGCAGAACGAGAGGGAACCAACTTAAGTTGCGTGAATCCCAGTTGAGGTGTAGGTTGCGACAGGACTTCACTTGTAGGGTACTGAACGCGTTTAATGCGTTAATTGATGATATAGTTGATGCCTCAAAATGTGCCTAGCTTCATAAAAAAACTTCATGACTTTATTGATAAAATTAAAAAGGTAGCAGCGTATATATCATATAAACATCCCTAGTACCACATAACATTGATTCAACATTGATTCTATGTTGATTCAACATCCGGGCCTTGAATCAACGTTGAATCCATGTTTAATCAATGTTATGTGCTAATAGGGAACTAGGCCGTAAGTGGTCATGCTGATATATCTAACTCTCGGAGGGTTAGGTCTATCTTATGACAATGAACACTCGGCCTCTACCCGGGACGTTAGAAAGGCGGATTCGCCTCTTGACACCATTAATTTAACATTGGACCTAGAAGTGGATAGCAAATTTTCTTGCCAGGAACTCATTGTTCTTAAGATTCCGCGACCCATTTAAAGGTTGCTGGCCCGTAGAAAATGGTAAAGGAGTGTACGAGATTTACCTGTTTGACAGAATTTCAACATCTGCTTTTTGCGTACTAGCCGCACCTTACCCAAAAAAATTGAAAAATGCAAAGATGAAGATGGACATTCGTAAGCTCATTAGAAAGGAACTTCTGTGTTTAACTTATCAGGTTTTCTGACTTCTTTCAGACGGAGATGATTTATTGTAGGCTTGCATTCAATGGAATACCAGATTGAAGTAATTATTCGTCGGAACATGAGCAATTGACAATATTGACAGGAACAATAGAATTGTTACATTCTAACCTGTCGGGTAATAAATCATAAAAGTGAATCATTTCAGTGTGACAGAAACTTCCTTTTATGGCAGATTATGAGTATATCTAACTAGCGAGTTAGTTTGCCCTTCGGGCAAACAAACTCGCTATGGTCGCGCCTTCGGCGCTCCATTACCTTGGAGAGTGATTAATTCATTTCAGTTTTCTAACCTTTCTGGAACATGGTTAGAATTAGCGTCAGTCAGTCAGTCACGATCGTCTATATATATCTTTAAAAACGTTTCCACGTTTTTAAAGATCCACTTTTATCCACTTTCTACCACCCTCTGTTTTGCTGAATCAGCAAATTTATGAAAATTTGGAAAATATCTGAACTCGGGCGTTATAACAGTAAAGTACCATTTTTACAGAAATCAAACCTCAGTGAACTACATGCCCACAAAGTTTCAATATTATACGTTTTCCCTTTTCACTGGTGAAAAATCATGTTTGGAAAAGCCGACCCACCCAAAAGCTATGCCCGGAGGGGATGCACCATGAAAGCTGAATACTCCTTCAACTCAATAATATCATGTCACTTATCCGTGTGCCAAGTTTCACCTTTCCATTTCTGTCCAATTCGCCAAGACAATTTCTTTTTTTTTTTAAGCATCGCCCATCGAGAAATTTTCCCCGGGGATGTATCAAGACTTAACATTTTTCTTTAACTCCATATCTTGGTAGTCACATTCATGCAAAGCTCCAGCTTTCCATGTCTATCGGTTTAACTAATGCAAAAATTATGGGAAAACANAAAGCTGCTGCGCGTCCTCCAGGATGGCGAGTTTGAACGGGTGGGCAGCTCTCGCACCATCAAAATCGATGTACGGATCACTGCCGCCACCAACCGAGATTTGCAGGAAGAGGTCCGCAAGGGTCGTTTCCGTGAGGATCTCTGGTACCGCTTGAATATTTTCCCGATAACCATGCCGCCGCTTCGGGACCGCCGGGATGATATACCCCTTCTTACCGATTTTTATTGTCAAAAAAATTGCCAAGCAGTCAGTCAGTCACGATCGTCTATATATATTAGATTATGAGTTATCAGTCTGAAATAATGGATGTCGCCTGCTATTCTAAGAACAATGTGTTTCACCATCGGTCTCAAAAGAAGCAGTGGAACTTGATTTTTTTTTAAGGCGAACGAATGGTTCAATTGATTAATTATTACATGTCATATGATAAAATAGTGGTATGAGGACCGAACTGGCTCAAATTCTTATCGAAGTTTTCCTTGGTGATGTAGAATTAAAAGGTGGCTACATGGTCGTCTTACAAACAAGCAATGGTCATGGAAACTCTCATCACTGAAGTTACCTGGTCATCGTAGTATTCCAGCACCCGTTCCATGTTCGCATGAGCTTGGAGGTCATAAGCGAACACCTTCCCCACTTCCATCGACTTGAGGATCTCCAGCCATTCCGTAAGGAGGTAGGAGAGATCCTGCACGAAGTAGAGTTGCCTTACGCACAGGGATACCGCATGACTCTCGCTATTCAAGGTATTCTTGTCTCGGTGAAACACTTTCAGTATGTTTATTGTTTCGTCGGATTCTGGAGATAATACTGAGACCGTGTCAGGGATAGGTTCTCCTTCTGTCAGTGGACATTTAAGCGTGAATGGAAGAGGCCATGTCTGTTGAATTCTGTGATAGAATACTTTAAACTGCCCCTCGCGGAACCCATAGGTTTGGTTTCCTTTATAAAATGTGCATTGGAGACTAGGAACGGAGTCTTCAGGTCCGATGATCATGCCAAAAATACGAATTTTGCTCTCGTTCCGATGGTCATGAAAAGCGGAATAGAGATAAACGTCCATATCTTCGCAAAAAGGAAGGGAATCCAAGGGGATGGTCCTGAATCTTCTCCACGGAATCCTCTCCACCATGGAATTTCTTGTGGATGGGAGTACTTTTGACCTCTTCGAAAGAAGTTTGAGACGACCAAAGTCCAGGAAGGCAGCAAATACGAAAGCCATGCATGCTACGAAGAGTAGCAGTCGGCATCTCGTGCCTATGACGGAAGAGAAAGATGAAAGAGACGAAATTAGAACGAAGACAAATGCAACAATTCCAACACATGCAGGCGATGGTGACGTTCCGTCGCTATCGTAACCGGAAAAACGGTTCGCAAGACTTTCCGAAAAGTCATTTTGCGTGGACCTGTATGATACCATAACTTGAAATGCAAGGTGGCGCAGTTAAAAGAGGCCCTGCATATACATTTGTATGTGAATATGCTTAATTTGAAAACATTAGTAGTATTGTTTTTATTATTATTGATGACAAAAGTACCTACAGTACGTGTACATGCCATACTGTTAGGGTTATAACATTACAGGATGAGCTGGAAGTGATGTCCCTTTGGGGCAATACATGTCCGAACCACGTACAGCATAGAAAGAACTGCAATGCATACAGTTCTTCCTCAGAAATGGCGGTAATTGCAGCACCGATGTTGTGCTTTAACTTATCATTTGTTCTTTCATTGTTCTGTTACATTTTACCCTTAAGGTTCCCCCACAAGTGAAAATCGCATATTTTTGCTGCGCCGCCCTGTATAATAAGGATGCCCTGTATAATTGCAGCAGATCAAAGAGTGCAACAGATCAGAGAGAGCAACAGATCAGAGAGAGCAACAGATCAGAGAGAGCAACAGATCAGAGAGAGCAACAGATCAGAGAGAGCAACAGGTCGAGTTCTGGTGAAGCTGCACGAGGTGGCTCTAGGAAGGACGACGTGCAGGTGTTAATTGACGTGGATTTGGATTGCGAGGCTTCTTCATTATATAATTTTTTTATTATTAACGTAGGAGCCTGACATTTTGCTGCACTATCTTGTCCATTCGTGTGTGATGCCTTACCATCGTATCCGCCGAAAATGAAGTCCGTATATTCTACGGTATGATCGTGGAACACCTTCGATATAGTCATTTTGGTATGAGGAATCAAATTTTCATGATGAGGGTATGCAATCAATCATTTTTATGGAAGGAAATAGGAAGATATGCAAGAGGAAGATGTAGAAGATACACGATGTGTCATCTGGCTGCATCCTTTGCAGATTCCGAGCTTCTTGCAGATCCAGAAAATTACTCAAACGTGACTTTCAATTCTAGGAAAGTATTTAAAAAATTCTCAGTTTGACCAGAGACGATCTGAAGCATTTCCACGGGAGAGGCCCATGTTCCGGCAAGTCAAAAATAGGGAAATTTTAATGATCTGAGTCTGAAACGTCCACGCATTTCTCACCCTTACCCTGTCGTACCCTTGTTAACCACACAGTCGGTTTGAGATCCCGATAAAAATCTGAAACGAAGGCCAGATCCGCTGACCATCCTCAAAGCACATGCGAAGCTTTCTTTAATAGCACCGATGGTTCTCAAGTCTCCCTTCCCCCCCCCCCCCCCGGCCCTCCTCCCTCCCCCTTGGTGGATGGAATCTGGCAATTTTCGGTACAGCAGGTATAACCTGACACTCTCTAATACATGCAGTGCACGGTGACATCAGAAACTTCAAGAAAGTTCTTGGAATGAAGGAGCCCGCTAAAATAATATTTGTGTGTTGGGGGGGGGGGAGGCCTCGTCCGTGAGAAGGAAACGATGGAGAATCGGAAAAAATGAAATTAGATTACCTTTGCTTCCAGTTACCAGTTTTGCGACGCTCATCGCCACGCACCATCGCGATGGCGAACCTGTGGACCGAATGATTCACGACAGATTAAAGGATAATCCATTTAGATTTGCGAGTCGTGCATGCTCTATCTTATCGGCGTTCATGATTAATTCTCGCTCGGTTTCCTCATTGATCTCTTATTTATTAGTGGTTAGCTGATCGCTGCGGGGGAAGGGCCCTCCAGGGCCCTCGAGGGCCCTCGAGGGCCCCGAAAGGCCCTCGAAACCAGAACTCGGTTTCGATGCTCATGCACGTGATGAAATAAACATCTCTTAAAATCGAGACTGTTGTGAAGGTCTTGGGCTTCATCAATTGATGGAAAGAGGAATTTCCAACCAACACATCCTGCGGAAAAAAAAAATTCACAAGGACTCAGCAGTTACTTCACTTTGCGAGCACGCGGGACCATCAAGTTGGAATCCGATCGGCCGGTTAAAAATTTCCTTCTTCGGGCTGTCAGCCGCTCCCCTCTGGATTCGCCTGTGGGCTCGACGGAATGTGAAAGTGAATGCAATGGAAAACAATGGGAAGGCAATGGGAAGGCAATGGGAAGGCAATGGGAAGGCAATGGGAAGGCAGTGGAAGCCTGTTCAACCTTCGTTCAACCTCGGTTCCTCGAGTTTTAATATCCCCGCCCCATGATCAACGGCTGAACGAATCTCGGGCCGACTTCGCAGTCTCACGAATGAGTAAGCTGGCTTCCAATATTTCTCCCTAAAAGGGTTGCACCACCAATTTACCAGTAATTGCGATTTCCTGGAAACTGGGGAATTTTCCTTTCAAGGTCATTCATGGCCTTCATTTGAATTCCAAGACGGCGAAAGCGTCTTTTCTTCTCTACCGTCATCCCAAAAGCTCAATTATCACCGACCATCCGGCAACCGTGCCGTGCAGCACAGCTGACATCAAGCCGATCGTCTTGAAATCTTGTGCTTTCTCCGTTCTCCACAACAGGAAACATCAACTCAATCCGAAAGCATGGTATTTAGATAGCGCGTCGAGTATCAGCAAAGGATGTGAGAAAAATTTGTCCCTTTCCCTGTCGCTGCAGCTGGTTGTCCATTCCAATCTCCGTTACGGAATGGGAACCGTCGACGGTCGGAAAAAAAACAGCGGAGAATCTCTTCCGCCTTTCAATGAGTCGAGGAATGCCCATCGACATACGTGCAGGAATCCGGAGAGCCAACCGAAGGCCTGGCAACCGCAACCAGCGCACAATCCATTCGTGGCGAAGGTGCCGCGGGTGCTCAGGTCTTCAAATCATCGTCACCGAGATTCCCTTCAGCGAAAGTCTGCATGGTTTCAGCGCTCCTGTGAGGGCAGAACACCATGGAAAAAGGCTCCTCTCGCATGTCCAGAATTTTCAGTCTTGCCTCTGAAAGAATGCCTCTTACGACAAGACTCAGCTTGGATCATGCATTGCAGGCATGGAGGTGGAGGTCGTCTCAGGTGGAGGTCGTCTCAGGTGGAGGTCGTCTCAGGTGGAGGTCGTCTCAGGTGGAGGTCGTCTCAGGTGGAGGTTGTCTCAGGTGGAGGTCGTCTCAGGTGGAGGTCGTCTCAGGTGGAGGTCGTGTTCCAGGACTCTGGAATTGAAACGGTCATTGAACCGGTCTCAGAATGTGTTGACCGGTCTCGGACGTTCCGACGCCATTGTTTTCAAGAAAGGTTGCAATGTCTTCATTCAGTCGACTTCATATCCCCATATTTCTTTTTTTAAATTTCTTCTCTGGATGAAGATAGAGGTACTTCGCTGTCGCACTTTCTTTCGCGTCATGCGATATGCACCGATTTCCGGACAATATTCCGTTTAGGTGCCTGAAATGAGGGCCTGAGGTGTTGCCCTCGTTTCAGGTTCCTGAAGAGCGTGTGACGGATGGACTTCCCCATGGATGCAGTCGACATCCCTTTGGATGCAGTCGACATCCCTTTGGATGCAGTCGACATCCCTTTGGATGCAGTCGACATCCCTTTGGATGCACTCTCTCTAGCGCGGGGAATCCCCCTTTTTCCCTCACCGAGGCGACCGGGAAACACGCAGTCCATCTCTTTACGGGAGGATCGGGGGATGTCGATCGTGGATGCAAAAGGATGCGTACGAGGCGTTTTCGTTTCTTCTTATCTCTCATCCTAGAGCTTCCTTAGTCTTCGTCATCGAAGGAAGTGGAAGAAAGGTTTTCGACGGAATTACCACCGTCCTTGAATCTCGTGATTTCCGTTCCTTGGCGTAGGAAACGGACGAAGAGACAACCGGCTGCAGCTGGAGGAAATGAGCCCACTAATCTGACTTCCTTTGCTACTCCTCCCTCCCTTATGTGACCCTGATATGGCCCTTATATGATTCTTAGATGATTCCTTGGTCTTCGGTCTGCCAGCACCTTCACCGGATGCGAAGAGAAGACGAAGCAAATCGGGTGGAAAAACGGGTTTTCATTCATGGACATTCTCCGAGAAAGAAAGGGAAGAAAGAGGAAGTCGAGGACGAGGAGGCATCAGCGAAGAATGCATCAGCGAAGAATGCATCAGCGAAGAATGCATCAGCGAAGTCCCATACTGGTTATATCGTATCGGGAGTAGTCGTTTTCCACGCTGTACGGATTCCCGCTGGGAAAAAAACGAAACGGAATTTAAAAAATGAAATTGAGCCGGCGAACGAGCCAGCGAAAAGAGCGGGCGTCGGACTCACATGTTCGCGTATCTGTTTCGCGGGTTTCCATCGCCGTAGGACCTTCGCGCGAGTCGCGCATCGTCGTACCCGCGGGATCGGGTGCCGCCGACGACGGCCCACAGCGCCAACAGGATCGCCGCCTGCGAAAAATCCCACCGAAAAAAATTCCAGGATCGACTCACGAAAAAAACGAGGAGACTCACGAAAAAAAACGAGGAGACTCACGAATAGAACGAAGAATCGCATCTCGAAAGCGTCCAAGAGGACGAAAGCGGGTGCAATCGACGGTTCCCTCCGGTCTCGGACTGCCCACTCCCCCGGGCGACGCAGAGGAAACGCTTCACCGACCTTGAAGCCGACGATCCCCAGAACGTTTTTTTTTTTTCATCGTCCAGGGTCATGGGAAAAAAAAAAAATATTTCGTCGTCTTCCTTATCTTCCGTTTCCACCCGCTGCCGCGGAAGGGCAGGAATCGACGAAACGAAATAATCTGCGAACGTCTCCGCTTCCTGCCGATCCATCTTCCATTCAACATCCAATTTTTTTTTCAATTTCAATCCAATTTGAAATTGAATGGAATTTTAATTTCAATCCAATTTTAATTTCAATCCAATTTTAATTTCAATCCAATTTTAATTTCAATCCAATTTTAATTTCAATCCAATTTTAATTTCAATCCAATTTTAATTTCAATCCAATTTTAATTTCAATCCAATTTTAATTTCAATCCAATCTCAATTTTTTCCAATCTCAATTTCAATCCAATTTTAATTTCAATCCAATTTTAATTTCAATCCAATTTTAATTTCAATCCAATCTCAATTTCAATCCAATTTTAATTTCAATCCAATCTCAATTTTAATCCAATTTTAATTTCAATCCAATTTTACAAAGTTGAGTCATTGACGATGGCGAAAACGGCGGAATTCGAAGCGCGTGCTGCGAAGAACTTCAGAGCAGAAATAGATCGTCTCGGCTGCCGGATCAAAAATTATTTGAAAAAAAATTCCGGATAACAAATTACTTGAAAAGACTGCCAGATCAGAAATTACTTGACGTTTCACAATGTCATGACGCTGCCTTCTTTTTTCCCCAAACGCAGCGGACTCAGATGCCGGAAGCAGTCAGAGCAAGGAAGAACCGAATTTTCGAATCGGAATTCGCGGGATGTCGGTCGAGGATGAAGGGAGGGCGCGGATGAGGGGAGGGGATGAGGGGAGGGCGCGGATGAAAGCGGGGGACTTCAATGGATGAAATTAAAGTCCGATTCCTTGGGCGAGGAACGGGAGAGGCCGAATTTCTGTGAATTTTCCCACGTCTTTTCGATTCCGTTTCCTCGCGCGACCCTCTGGGAAACCGTTCGGGATAGTACACAGATAAAATAGGGCCCAAATTGTTCGCCTGGTTTACTTGCGAACGGAGCCTGGGGGTCAAAAGCAGGGCAACACGGAATCTCTTGGTACGGCCGTGGTTCCGGCCGTTCTCGAATCGCCGGCGAATCTGGGTGGCATCCAGTCCTTTTTGTTCGCCTGGTTTACTTGCGAACGGAGCCTGGGGGCCAAAAGCAGGGCAACACGGAATCTCTTGGTACGGCCGTGGTTCCGGCCGTTCTCGAATCGCCGGCGAATCTGGGTGGCATCCAGTCCTTTCTTTTCTCAGGGAAGAGCAGTGACCTCCTTCGAGCCGGGAGGCACTTGGGGGACCAGGGGAACTTTGGGGGGCTGTTTCGTCGCTGCCTGGGACTCGTTCCTCCCTATGGGCACAGCATCCGAGCGCGGACTCCTCCACTCCCTCAACTTTCTCTCGACTCGTTCGTTTCGTCATCGTGAAAATCGAGTGAAAGATTTTCTGCTGGCTTTTCGGAGCAAATAGTTCTTCCTCGTTTCCTGTCATTAAAGTGTTTACGTTCTGTATCCCGATCTACACTTTCGTTCCGATGGAGGAAGGAGAAACTTCCTGACGGCTACAGAATCTCTCCATTGAACTAAGGCACTCGAACGCGGCAGGAATCTCCAAAGAGATCCGACCCGAGAGCTTCCTCTCGGATCGGAAGGAGCAACCGCGTGGTTACGGGAAAGAAAGAGAATATCCAACCGTTCCTCCGGTGACCTTTGCGCGTTCGTCGCCGCCATCGACTTCGTTGAACTCCGTCTTCGCTGAAAGGCCATGTGGGGAAATGCACCGGATGAAGGTGGGATTGCCACACGCGACGGGCAGAGGCCGTTTACAATATTTTCCTGCCGGCCAACAATGACTCTTGTGGGCTACCGATGTGGGCCATCACACTCGTCGCGCGGAAGCGTTCCTCTGACGTAAAAAGCATCATGACCAATATCGCAAAACAGTTTGACATGTGCCCATCAACTGGAGTAATGCTAGGAAATATGAATAGCTGATAATATTCCCCACGTGGACTTACCTCCCCCGCCCCATGAATTACCCGATAACTAGTCAAAAAGGTAAAGAGTCACAAGCCAAAGGCACGCTTATTCTCATATGCCACAGCACAGAAGGATTTTCACCCATTAATTTCAATTAAAATCGGCTAGACTCTTAGCTTCATCCACGACACATCACCATTTCAGTTTCCGATCAGCTGATTTTTAACACTCACTGACGGTTCATCAGCTACAACGTCGATTCCTTCGCTATCTCCCTCCCATTGCAAAAATCCTCATTTGCCATTTCGAATGCCATTGGGCACGCTCTTGAATTCGCAGTGCTTCACGTATTACCCATTTATGTATTTAACATTCAAATGTCCGGATTGGATGGAGGCCATAGGCGATTTGAATTTGCTGAAGAAACAAATGGCATCCATGACGACACAACACCGTGAGCCACTTTTTCATTTAAAAAAAAAAAAATTTTTTCTTATTTTTATATAAACAGTTTTACAAAAATAAGAAAAACAACCTCGGGGAAAGTTTCGGTCATAAGAATGCGTCAATATCGTTCAAAATCATCTGTTCGACAGCCAGATCGTACAGATGCGAGAGGTAAATATTGCGTCCCTCGGTCCCACTTGTGGGGTCCAGCTCGTGTACGTTGCAGACGCAGATGTACGGAATCTCAATGCAATTCGCAAAATCGACAAGAGATGGCGTTTATGTTCCCCCGAACTTTCGAAGTCGAGGCGAGACGCACCGGAGCTTAGGAGAAGAGTGTTCTTCCTTTCCCTTCATTCATCTTATCATAATAAGTACAAATCAGTATTCAGTAAAAGAATAGTTATCATGTTTCAATGGCAATCAATGACTGGAAAATTTTAAACACTGGGGTTTTGCACGGGAACAGAGAGGTATGAACCAACGAATAAAGAGTTGTTTTTTTCTTCTTTCCCCTCTGAAAAATTAGCGGCCAACTTTAAATAAACATGAAAGACTGTCCCTGCAGATCAGGGTGGTCTTGTTACCAACTGGCCCCATGATAACTGGAAAAGGTCATGAGACAGTCCAGTGCGAAATGGAGGCTCTGTCCGCGTGTTATCAGCGACAGTTCGCTGCCTGTCAGGGACGGGGAGCCGTACGATGTTGCCATTAAAGCACTCTTCGAAGCTTTACGTTTCTGCTTTGCTGTTTAGAAACGCAAAGAGGCGGACAGATAACCTTGTGGAATTTCGCTTCTTTCCCATGTGCTTCGTTAAACCTTCGACTTAACTCACTCCAGACTAAACATGATAATATATTCGCGCGAGGGAATCTCAAAAAGGAAGACCGAGTCCCATGCAGCGACGGAACAGTCCTTGAAACAAGGTGCCCAAGGTCCCCCCAGGAAGTGCCTCCCTGCGCGAAGAACGGTGGTCACTGCAGGCGGGCAACAGGAGGGACGGCTCTGAAGCCACCCAGATTCGACGGCGATTCGAGAACGGCCGGAATGACTCGCTGGGTGCAGCGCTGGGGACAGGCCGTACAAAGAGATTCGGGGTTGTGGTGCTTTTCGCCCCTCGACTCTATTCGCAATTGAACCAGGCAGAAACTGTGGATCCTAGATTATCTATTTCCTACTGCAAACGGTTTCCCTGAGTGTCCCGCGAGAAACCATGATCGAAAAGACGCGGGAAAATCTACAGAAATTAGTCTTCTTCCGTTCCTCGGAAAATAAATCGGACTTGACTTTCATCCAATGAAGTCCCCCGCCTGTCTTCTTGCCAAGCCACTTTTTAGGAAGGGAAAACAAGCGAAACTTGTTTTAAAAAGCCTTTAAAACCTCACATACGCCTCTCTGGCCAATATCCTTGGTCTGAGAGCCCTTTCAAAAGAATTGGTATTGAAGCCAAAATTTATAAACATATAAATATATTAGACTCGTCGAAATCGCTTTTTTTGGCTCCAAAATTCTGTAAGCTATTCCAATTGGCAGTAGAGACGATAGGGCACAAACCATTACTGCATTTTAAGTTCAATGATCCACCTGTCAACTTTGTGACAGGACAATACACGGCTCAAAAAATTGTTCGGACCCATAACCAAAAGGGTTCGGGCAGGCTGGTTTTCCCTGCCAACTCTTTCTTATTTTTCATTTCGCAAATAACTGGAGAGTTGTAATCAAAGGACCTCAACGTAAATGTGTGCTAGCTGATGACCGAAGCAAATCGCGATATTACAAACAGGTAAAAAGTTATTAGCTCTAAAAATAACGTCACATGCTCCAAAATATTTCGGGCATCGGCAATAAATCTTCGTGACTTCACCTCTTGACGTGACTAGGTCATTCCAATCGATCAGGCATATTGGAGACGATATGGGCGCATTGGTCTGAGGATATGACGCAACAAAATCCTGCAGGCTTGCCCGTGATACGTGGGTCTCTGAGCGATCAAAATGGAAATGTTGGCACTAAAACATGGATTACGGGTTTGGGACGAAGAAATGTGTGGGAAAATGCACGTTGACTGGTTAACGAACATCATCTTTTAAATTCATGTTCTCTTCCTTTCAAATCGACGATATGGACGAGTTGTCTCACGCAGAGTTAGGTGCGGTTCAATGCGGTTGAATCGTGTCGATGAAACTTCGTTGAGATGGATAAAAATCCAAAGGCGGTTTCATTGATCTAAACAAAAAGTAACTCTTTTTTAAGATCCCCACATGAATCAGTAATTGCTTGAACATGCCTGAGTTTGAAGTGCTAATTTCACATTTATTGATTACATTATGTGTTTCAAAGTTTTCCATGATTGTTGTTGCATCAAGAATAGAACTAATGATCTTCAACATGGCCATACGAGGGACCTACGGAAGGAGATTTAGTCTCAACAATGTGTCGAAGACGCCCTGCCGGACGGAGTCCTTGTGAGCCAGCAGAGAACTCTTTTGAACCACATCACAACTCTGTCCGTCGCAGGTGGCATTCCCTCCCGACCCGGTGCAATTCCCAACCCAGCATTTCCCGTAATGATAGAGTTCCCCGAAGTCTGTGGGGGCGACGAACATGGCGCAGGGGCGGTCGCCGGGGTAGCAGATCTCGGAGAAATGGTTGGACATGATCTCTTGCTTCTCGGTCGTGCAGATGCTCTTTCCGACCCGAGATGACTCTTTCGGGAATTCCGCCGCTTTCGTCTGCCTCAGCTTGATGGTGTAGTCCTGTTTCCACCCGGTTGTTTCGCCCTCCTCCATCAGGATGATCCGGGTCTGGAAATAGTAGCAGTCCCAGTCCGGGTTTTTCGGGACAAGGCTCTGCATCAGTCGGGGCCAGCTTCGGTTTTCGGGGTTCGGTGCGATCATCTCGTCCACGTCCATCACGGATACGTATTCGTAACCCTGAACCAAGCTCCTATAGAGGCAATCGTTGAGTTGCAGGTGGTAGAATCCCCGATGGAAATTTTCATTCCTGGGCAGGAAAGGTCCATTGGGTCCTGGGATGTTCGGCTGAGTTCCAGGAAAGGTGATCGGGATGTAATCCACGAATCCTCCCTGCAACCAAAAGTATTATTTATTGTTATTGTATATTTATTACTTGACGAGTAATAAGCACACGGCCGCTTCACTTCATGCCAGAGTTTTGCATGAAGGAAAACTTAGGCTGTTTTTAGGAGAAGGTGTTTTCCGGTTTTGTTTTCCTATGGCGGGACGTTTAATAAATTGCGAATACATTTGAGGGATTTCGCATAAATAATTTGTTCTGAAATCCCCCCGATCAGCTTAACCGTTTCCAGGATAGTCCATACCATGCAGTAAGACAATGGGCGCGACATATTATCTTCACGAAGGCAATACGGGTTTTATGGGGAAAATATGGAGATAACAGATATTCTTGGAAATCCGTTCATGCACACGGAACGGGAGTGAGATTTCCATAATATAAAATTTTACGTATCTCATATCAGACGGAAAAAAATCCAGATTCCTCGGTCCAAAGGACTTTTTCCGGGAGGACTTCTTTGCACTCTGATAGGAAAGGATTTACGACGTCATCGTACCAATAAAAATGTGGTATTAATTCCCTTACCTTACTCCGCTTAATAGTGCGCCAACAGGTGTGATACAATCCGAAACGATATACTTTCAAGGCTGATGTAGTGATACTTCTAAGGATACCAAGGGATACTTTGACCACGGTCAAAGTTAAATCAGAATGAGATTTCCTTCCTCGGTATGAGATGCCTTCGCGAGACAACCGGTAACGCGGGTACGACAGAGTAAGTGGAATTTCCGTGAGTTTCGCAGGGTTCAGACGCTCTTGCTTAGAATCGCTTCGATGTTTTGACGGCATGTAGACCCTGTATTCCCTCAGCGTCCCGCATCCGATCCCAAAAAGCTCGATTACTTGCTGTGAGCATGACTAAAGGAGGACATTTTGCGCATATTTCAGTATTAAAGGATATGTGCTATGGATATTTTTTAGCCAGCGTAGTCAAAAAGCTTCCATCGACTTGAGGATCTCCAGCCATTCTGTCAGGAGGTAGGAAAGATCCTGCACGAAGTGCAGTTGTCTTACACATGACACAGCATGACTTTCGTTGCTCATGGTCTTTTCGTCTCGCTGAAACACTTTCAGGATGTTGACAGGTTCGTCGGCTTCTGAGGGTAACACTGAGACGGCATTGGGGATCGGTTCCCCTTCCTTCAGCCCACATTTCAGCGTGAATGGAACTGGCCATCCCAGTTGAATTTCGTGAAAGAACACTTTAAACTGCCCCTCACAAAACCCATATGTCTGATTTCCTTCAGACGTATGGGTTTCGTGAGTCCTAGACATTGCCTAAAGGCCTAGGCCTAAAGTGAGGCCTAGACATTGCCTAAAAATAAATAAAAAACTATCAGTGTGTTCAGAATTGCACAAACCACGGTGATGAAAATGTCATCAACACTTTTCTGCTTTTCCTTATTTTTCAATTCGTTGAGTTTCCTTCTGCAACGAAGACACTCCGAAATTCGAAGTCAATTCGAGGCCTGAATTCTTCATGTTTTGAGCGTTCGAATCAACTAAGATACCCGACCCGGTTGGCAACAGCCGAATCGGCAAGGAAAACTATTAGTGACGACCGCGAGTTCGACACCACCTTTCGTTGAGGCCGTTTTGCCGTCACTCGTCGTCCCATTCGGCCCCGAGAGCGAAATCGGGTCGAAACCGTTCACGACGCACACGAATGGCCATGCCATCATTTCCATGAGAATTCTAGGAAAATCTTATCATGCTGCAGCTATTTAATTTAGGTTCCCTCGCACGCATATCTTATCATGTTCGGTCTGGAGTGAGTTAAGCCGAAGGTTCAACGAAGCAATTGTTGAGTTGCAGGTGTTTGAACCACCGATTAAATTTTTCATTCCTGGGCAGGAAACTCCCTTTGGGTATTATGATATTCGGCTGAGTTGAGTGAAAATGAGTGGAAGAAACCAATGAAAATCGTACTTCAATTGATGTGAAACATTCCAGTTTCCACAAATAAAAAAACTAATTCAAGTGTCTTTGAATTTAATTTGTCTGCAAAATATTGTTCTGGCTTTTCTGGATGATGATTATAACCTGAAGGTTGTGTCCAATTTCAAAGGGAAATCTCAGAATCGGCACAATTTTAGGAGAAGTTCATGTTTTGGGACCGAAGCTACATTTCATCTGTATGGTAAGATCAGCATTCAAAAAATAACTTTTAGAGTTAGACTTTGTGGAACACTTAGGAACACAGCTGAGTCAGATGCCGGAAGCAGTCAGAGCAAGGAAGAACCGAATTTTCGAATCGGAATTCGCGAGATGCCGGTCGAGGATGAGGGGAGGGCGCGGATGAAAGCGGGGGACGTCATTGGATGAAATTAAAGTCCGATTCCTTGGGCGAGGAACGGGAGAGGCCAAATTTCTGTGGATTTTACCACGTCTTTTCGATTCCGTTTCCTCGCGCGACCCTCTGGGAAACCGTTCGGGATAGTGCACAGATAAAATAGGGCCCAAATTGTTCGCCTGGTTTACTTGCGAACGGAGCCTGGGGGCCAAAAGCAGGGCAACACGGAATCTCTTGGTACGGCCGTGGTTCCGGCCGTTCTCGAATCGCCGGCGAATCTGGGTGGCATCCAGTCCTTTTTTTTCTCAGGGAAGAGCCGCCTGCAGTGACCTCCTTCGAGCCGGGAGGCACTTGGGGGACCAGGGGAACTTTGGGGGGCTGTTTCGTCGCTGCATGGGACTCTTTCCTCCCTTTGGGCCCAGCATCCGAGCGCGGACTCTCCACGCCCTCATCTTTCTCTCGACTCGTTCGTTTCGTCATCGTGAAAATCGAGTGAAAGATTTTCTGCTGGCTTTTCGGAGCAAATAGTTTTTCCTCGTTTCCTGTCATTAAAGTGTTTACGTTCGGTATCCCGATCTACACTTTCGTTCCGATGGAGGAAGGAGAAACTTCCTGACGGCTACAGAATCTCTCCATTGAACTAAGGCACTCGAACGCGGCAGGAATCTCCAAAGCTTCCTCTTGGGCACATCGGGCACGCTCTTGAATTCGCAGTGCTTCACGTATTTCCCATTTATGTATTTAACATTTAAATGCCCGGATTGGATCGAGGCCATAGGCGTTTTGAATTTGCTGAAGAAAGAAATGGCATCCATGACGACACAACACCGTAAGCCACTTTTTCATGTAAAAAAAAATGTTCCTTATTTTTATATAAACAGTTTCACAAAAATAAGAAAAACAGAACGTCGGGGAAAGTTTCGGTCATAAGAATGCGTCAATATCGTTAAAAATTATTCTAATTAATTATTATAATATTGCGCCCCTCTGTCCCACTTGTGGAGTCCAGCTCGTGTACGTTGCAGACGCAAATGTACGGAATCTCAATGCAATTCGCAAAATCGACAAAAGATGGCGTTTATGTTCCCCCAAACTTTTTCACGTTTCCCATTTTTCACGTTCGCGATGTTCATTCGCACACCTGCAAGAAAGCGAGAAAACTAAGGAGACGGTTTTCTACGGTTTTCTAGTCCGTTTCCTCTTTCGAGACCATTGCATCCGATCGGCTGAAAATTGTAACAACTTTTGTGTTTCAGGGCACATAGCCTAAAAATGATTTTAAAAAAACTATCAGTATGTTCAGAATTGCACAAACCACGGTGATGAAAATGTCTTCAACACATTTCTGCTTTTCCTTATTTTTCAATTCCTTGAGTTTCCTTCTACAACCAAGACACTCCGAAATTCGAAGTCAATTCGAGGCCTGAATTCTTCACGTTGGTGGTAGAATCCCCGATGGAAATTTTCATTCCTGGGCAGGAAAGGTCCATTGGGTCCTGGGATGTTCGGCTGAGTTCCAGGAAAGGTGATCGGGATGTAATCCACGAATCCTCCCTGCAACCAAAAATATTATTTATTGTTATTGTATATTTATTACTTGACGAGTTTTCTCTCTCTCGATTCCAAAAAATTGGGAGAATTTCCAGTATGATGAGGATTCTCAAGAAGAACATCGGATAGTCATCGGAGACGCCCTTCAAACCGAGATGCATCTCATAATTACTATAAGATGCACCTTTGGCATATTTTTATCTATTTAATAGAAGATGCCGAACATCAAGGAGATCTTAGAATCGTCTACCCGAAATTGACCGTACCATGAGATCGTCTAACACCACCATGATTGACCAGGACGAGAATCACCTTTGATTAATGCTCGATTGAAGCTCGATCGAGTCCATCAATCCGATCGTTTTTCTGCAGGAAGGCGTATGACCGTGGACTGGAGGAATCATTGGGCACCTCTCCTGCTTTGCCGAGATTCGGTTAACTCCCTTTTGTGGCGTGGCCACGGCCGCTTCACTTCATGCCAGGGTTTTGCATGAAGGAAAACTTAGGCTGTTTTTAGGAGAAGGTGTTTTCCGGATTTGTTTTCCTATGGCGGGACGTTTAATAAATTGCGAATACATTTGAGGGATTTCGCATAAATAATTTGTTCTGAAATCCCCCCGATCAGCTTAAGCGTTTCCAGGATAGTCCATACCATGCAGTAAGACAATGGGCGCGACATATTATCTTCACGAAGGCAATACGGGTTTTATGGGGAAAATATGGAGATAGCAGATATTCTTGGATATCCGTTCATGCACACGGAACGGGAGTGAGATTTCCATAATATAAAATTTTACGTATCTCATATCAGACGGAAAAAAACCAAGATTCCTCGGTCCAAAGGGCTTTTTCCGGGAGGACTTGTTTCCACTCTGATAGGAAAGAATTTACGACGTCATCGTACCAATGAAAAAGTGGTATTAATTCCCTTACCTTACTCCGCTTAATAGTGCGCCAACAGGCGTGATACAATCCGAAACGATATACTTTCAAGGCTGATTTTGTGATACGTCTAAGAATACCAAGGGATACTTTGACCACGGTAAAAGTTAAATCAGAATGAGATTTCCTTCCTCGGTATGAGATGCCTTCGCGTGACAACCGGTAACGCGGGTACGATGGGAGTAAGTGGAATTTCCGTGAGTTTCGCAGGGTTCAGACGCTCTTGCTTAGAATCACTTCGATGTTTTGACGGCATGCCGACCCTGTATTCCCTCAGCGTCCCGCATCAGATCCCAAAAAAACTCGATTACTTGCTGTGAGCATGACTAATGGAGGAAATTTTGAGCATGTTTCAGTATTAAAGTATATGGATATTTTTTTAGCCACCGTAGTCAAACACCTACTGTGTGTGTAGCCCGGTAGATTTAAATTCAAAGTTTTTATCGGGCCGAGAGGAATATCATATGTGGAATAATTTTTACACGTTTTTTTCATCTGCAAGAAGAAAAATGAGAACAAAAATCTTGGTATGGTTTTTAACGCCATTCGGTGCATTATGCACGTCTCCATGGTTCTTTTATGCCTGCGCCCTTCCAAATAAAATGATATTTACCAATACATCAGTGGACCGGTACTGTTTTAAACGGATATTTTACCTGATCTTCATAGAATTCAAGGACGCGTTCCATGTTGGGATGAGTTTGGAGGCCATAGGCGAACACTTTCCCAACTTCCATCGACTTGAGGATCTCCAGCCATTCTGTCAGGAGGTAGGAAAGATCCTGCACGAAGTACAGTTGTCTTACACATAATGACACAGCATGACTTTCGTTGCTCAAGGTCTTTTCGTCTCGCTGAAACACTTTCAGTATGTTGACAGGTTCGTCGGCTTCTGAGGGTAACACTGAGACGGCATCGGGGATCGGTTCTCCTTCCTTCAGAGCACATTTCAGCGTGAATGGAACTGGCCATCCCAGTTGAATTTCGTGATAGAACACTTTAAACTGCCCCTCACGAAACCCATACGTCTGATTTCCTTCGTAAAATTTACATTTGAGAGTCGGGACGGATTTTTCAGGTCCGATGATCATGCCAAAAATACGGATTTTACTCTCGTTCCGATGATCGTGGAATGCGGAGTACAGATAAATGTCCGTGTCTTGCTTCCGAAGGCGTAGGTGTTGATAATAGAGGTTGTTGAATTGGAGATTGTCGAGGCAGGGATATATTCCAGGAGCTTTGCTCCCCATGTTGCACAAGGGTAGGTAATCCAAGGGGACGTTTCGGAATTTTTTCCAGGGAATCTCATCAAAAGAGAGATGCTTGGGCAATTGGGAGTTTTTCCCTCTTCCATCAATACGTTGGGGATGATGCCTTTCTGCAGTATGCTCCTGGCCCAGGAACATAATGAACGCGAAGCTTAGGCACACCACCAACAGAAACAATCGGTACTTCACGCCTTGCCACATGATGACAGATCTAGCTCTTCTTTATATCCAGCTGTTTCTGGAACAGTAAGAAAAGGTGAAATTGAACTGCTCGGAAAACTTGCACCTGGATGAAGGCAACTCTAATAAGGAATTATTCATGATAATGAATAATAGTGAAATATAAATTATTTGTTTCATTTTCCTTTTAAAGGATGAATGCCTTTACGGGTTCAGTGTCCGAAAAGGAATTCCTGTTAAGTACAGGATGTTTATGAAGTCCTTGACAGGTTGTAAATAATTAATTACATTTTACCCATGAAATATTGAACGACATCGTGCAGTGTTCTACAAAGCCTAACTCTAAAAGTAATTTTTTAAATGCTGATCTTCCCATTCGCATGAAATGTAACTTTGGTCCCAAAATAAGAAATGCTCCTAAAAGTTAGTCGATTATGAGATTTCCCTTTGATATTGGTGAGAGAACAACTTCGAGTTATAATTATAATCCAGTAAAGCCTGAACAATATTATGAAGGCAAATTCCATTCAAAGTCGCTTGAAAAAATTGTTCGAACTGTGGAAATAGAAGTGTTTCATTTCAATTGAAATCCGATTTTCATCGGCTTCTTCGAAATGCTTCCAGAAAGCTCCGCTCTCGGAACTGGTGATTGGTTTCCTAGATAGTTTTATTTCCATTACTAGATGGTGGTTCTATGTTGTAATGTGCTTTGAACATTCGTTTCAATGAGAGAATCGAATTAAAATCAGTTAACCATTAAACATATTTCACTTTTTTCCTTTATTGTTGCAATCATCTTGTGCTATACCCCCACCCTTCTCTACATTATTCACTAACGCAGTTTGTTAGTGAGTCCGATGTATTCCAGACATTTCGCAGTTGACGTGTAACGTTAGGCCGATCGCAGGCATGTTCATAATTATGTTTATTCCGAATCGAAAATGAATTAAACAATATTCTGGATAACGGAGCGTCGAAGGCGCGACCAAACCTTTGTATTATCATAGTCCATAGTCTTAAACACCAAAATCATATCGCATTCGTTTACGCATTTTTCACGTTCGCGATGTTCATTCGCACACCTGCAAGAAAGCGAGAAAACTAAGGAGACGGTTTTCTACAATGTATAGTATATAAATTGTCGGTCCGGTCTTTTTCTCTTTCGCTCTGGCTCGTATTGAGGGTGGAATTCGATCCTGAAAAACGGAACCGCTTTGGTAAAACGGGCGTCTAGTCCGTTTCCTCTTTCGAGACCATTGCATCCGATCGGCTGAAAATTGTAACAACTTTTGTGTTTCAGGGCACATAGCCTAAAAATAAATAAGAAACTATCAGTATGTTCAGAATTGCAATTTGGTGCCACTACTTTTACAGAAGTTGTGTAAAGACGAAAAGGAATAAAAAGTTAAGGAACTCAAAGGAAGATGTTGGTTCTGTGAGGCTTTAAGCTTCAGTTAAGCTCCGGACTTAAGAAGTGCATTTGAGCGTTCCAATCAACTACGATACCCGACCCGGTTGCCAACAGACGAATCGGCGAGGAAAACTATTAGCGACGACCGCAAGTTCGACACCACCTTTCGTTGAGGCCGTTTTCCCGTCACTCGTCGTCCCAGAGCGAAGTCGGGTCGAAACCGTTCACGACGCACACGAATGGCCATGCCATCATTTCCATGAGAATTCAAGGAATATCTTATCATCCTGCAGCGATTTAATTTAGGTTCCCTCGCGCGCATATCTTATCATGTTCGGTCTGGATTGAGTTAAGTCGAAGGTTCAACGAAGCACCAGGAAATGAAGCGAAATTGCACTAGGTTATCTGCCCGTATGTCCGTCTGTTTGTCTGTTTGTCTGTTTGTCTCTCTGCTTTTCTAGTAGGGATCTTGCAGCCGAAAAGATGATTTTGAACGATTTCGTGCTTCTAGACGAGTGTGATGGCCCACATTGTTGGCCCACAAGTGTCCTTGTGGGCCAATAGAAAAGTGTTGGGAACGAACTCTGCCCGTCTTGTGTGGTATTCCCCACTCGCCGTTTCAGCGAAGACGGAGTTCAGTGAAGATGAAGTTCAACGAACTCGAAGGCGGCAACGAACGCGGAGCAATTACCGGAGGAACGCTTTTCGGAGAAACGGTTCGACATGATCGAATCCGCGCGGTTGATCTCTTCGATCCGAGACAAAGCTTCGGCGAGTTCTGCCGCTTTCGTGTGCCTCAGTTTAATGGAATAATTTTGTAGCCATCCGGAAGCTTCTCCTTCCTCCATCGAGACGAAAATGAAGTTCGGGATACCGAGCGAATACATTTTCACGACAGGAAGCGAAAACAGAGATATTTGCTCTAAAAATGCCAGCAGAAAATATTTCGCATGATTTTCACGATGACGAGACGAACGCGAAGAAAGAAAGAGATGAGGGGGTGTAGAGTTCGCGGAGGGATGCTGGGCCCAAAGGGAGGAACGAGTCCCAGCCAGCGACGAAACAGCCCCCCAAAGTTCCCCTGGTCCCCCAAGTGCCTCCCGGCTCGAAGGAGGTCACTGCAGGCGGAGAAGAGGAAGGACGGCTCTCAATCAACCTAGCTATGACGGCGCTTCGAGAACGGCCGGAACGACTCGCTCGGTGCGCGCTGGGGTCAGGCCGTACGACGAGGTTCGGGGTTGTCGTGCTTTTCGCACCATGTCTGTGCTCCCAACTAAACCAGGCGAAAAAAAGGATCGTGGATTATCTATTTCCTCCTTGTTTCCTCCTTGATTATATATGAACAGATTTTTTTTTTAAGATGAACACATTTACCAGTAATTGAATGAAAATGCTTCACTTTACAGTGCAAATTTTACATTCATTATAATGTAATTCACAAAGTTACTAAAGGTACGGACAACGACGTAGATCTTATCTAGCTAATTAGTAATTTTTCCGGTTCGTTCCCTGGATGCCTTCCACTATATCAAGGTCGTGCCACAGCTTCTGCAAGACGAAGATGGACAGAGCAAGGTGCGATCATCTCGTCCGCGTCCATCACGGCAACGTACTCGTAACCCTGAACCAAACTCCAATAGAGGCGATCGTTGAGTTGCAGGTGTTAGAACCCCCGATGACATTTTTCATTCCTGGGCAGGAATGGCACTTTTGGTCCTGTGATATTCGGCTGAGTTGAGTGAAAATGAGTGGAAGAAGCCGATGACAATTCGTCCTTGACTTGAAATGAAACATTCCAGTTTCCACAGATAAAAAAAAAATTACTCAAGTGACTTTGAATGAAATTTGCCTGCAAAATATTGTTCAGGCTTTTCTGCATGATGATTATAACCTGAAGTTAGTGTCCTCTCACCAATTTCAAAGGGAAATCTCAGAATCGACTGAATTTTAGGAGAAGTTCATATTTTGGGACCAAAGCAACATTTCATCCGTATGGGAAGATCAACATTAAAAAAATAACTTTTAGAGTTAGGCTTTGTGGAACACTGCACGATTTTGTTCAATATTTCATGGGTAAAATGTTATTAATTATTTAAAACCTGTCAAGGACTTCATAAACATCCTGTACTCTACAGGAATTACTTTTCGGACACTGAATCCATAAAGGTTTTCATCCTTTAAAAGGGAAAAAAAATCTAATAATTCATATTTCACTATTATTCATTAATGTAAAAAATTCCTTATTAGAGTTGCCTTCATCCAGGTGCAAGTTTTCCGATCATTTGATTTTTACCCTTTCTTACTGGTCTAAAAAACAGCTGGGTATAAAGAACTCAATCTGTATTCAACTTGCAAGACGCGATGTACCTATTGTTTCTGTTGATGGTGTGTCTAAGCTTCGCAATCATTATGTTCCTGGGCCAGAAGCATACTGCAGAAAGGCATCATCCCCAACTTATTTATGTAAGAAGGAAAAACCCCCAATTGCCCAAGCATCTCTTTTTTGATGAGATTCCCTGGAAAAAATTCCTGAACGTCCCCTTGGATTACCTACCCTTGTGCAACATGGGGAGCCAAGCTCCTGGAATATATCCCTGCCTCGACAATCTCCAATTCAACAACCTCTATTATCAACACCTACGCTTTCAGAAGCAAGACACGGACATTTATCTGTATTCCGCATTCCACGATCATCGGAACGAGAGTAAAATCCGTATTTTCGGCATGATCATCGGACCTGAAAAATCCGTCCCGACTCTCAAATGCTAATTTTACTAAAGAAATCTGACGTGTGCGTTTCGTGAGGGGCGGTTTAAAGTGTTCTATCACGAGATTCAACAAAGATAGTCAGTTCCATTCACACTGAAATGTGCGGTGAAGGAAGGGGAACCGATCCCCGATGCCGTCTCAGTGTTACCCTCAAAAGCCGACGAACCTGTCAACATCCTTAAAGTGTTTCATCGCGACGATAAGACCTTAATCAACGAAAGTCTTGCAGTGTCATTATGTGTAAGACAACTGTACTTCGTGCAGGATCTTTCCTACCTCCTGACAGAATGGCTGAAGATCCTCAAGTCGATGGAAGTTGGGAAAGTGTTCGCCTATGGCCTCCAGACTCATCCCAACATGGAACGCGTCCTTGAATTCTATGAAGATCAGGTAAAATATCGGTTTAAAACAGTACCGGCCCAGTGATGTATTGATAAATATAATTTTATTTGGAAGGGCGCGGGCATAAAAGCACCATGGAAACGTGCATAATGCACCGAATGGCGTTAAAAACCATGCCGAGATTTTTTAGATCATTTTTCGTCTTGTAGATGGGACAGAAGCGTACAAAGTATACCACGTTTGAATCTATTGTTCCTCTCGGCGCCATGAAAACAGCGAATTTTTAGCTACCAGAATACTCCCGCAGCTGCTGTTTGATTACTGTGCCTCGAAAATATCCGTATCATACCTCATATAATCCGGAAATATGCGCAAAGTTTCCTCCTTTGCTGTTGCACACGGCACGTAATCGCACTTTCCATTTAGAGATGGACCTGCGAATCACATCCACTGTGATTTCCTTCCAAGCCTGCTGAACGCTGGCTCTCCGTTCGTCTCTCTCTTCGGAAGCCTCACCTCCTCAAGGAGGTGGACCCTGGGGGAGGTGGACCCGCTTTTCCCGGAATCGGATGCGGGACGTTGAGGAAATTCAGGGTCCGCAGGCCCTTGATACATCGAAGCGCCTGAACCCCGGCAATTCCTCAGAAATTGCACTTCCTCCTGTCGTTCCCGCGTTAGTGGTTGTCTCGCGAGGTCGTCTCATACTTAGACCACTCGAGGAATGAAATCTCATTCTGATTTTACTATGACCCTGGTTAAAGTATCTCATGATATCCTTAAAAGTATCACACCATGGACCTTGAAAGTATCATATCGTTTCGATTATATCACACCTGTTGACGCACTAAAGGCCATTCATCTTCTAAACGGAGCCGGCCTGTTCCCGGTAAGGCAATTAATACCACCTTATTATTGGTACGATGACGTCGTAAGTCATTGCCATCCTCAAAATGCTACCCGCGTAATCCATCCTTTAGTGGGCCAAAGAGATGGCAATCTGAGCAAGTGAGCAACATTTTGAGGATGGCAATGACGTGATGAAGAATGCTCGTGACTGGCTCCGAAGTTGTACAACGTCGGTATATACCACGTACAGCGTTGGCAAACGTGCATTGCAGTTGACAGGGGCTTTGTGGAGAAATAGCGTCATGTTTGTCACATACATATGCATCTTCACTGTAAAAATCATTGCAATTGGAATTATATGAGAAAAAAGGAGGCATTACTTTCGCAGCGACCCTCGTAAAATGCCGCGCCCATGTTCTTACTGCATGAAATGGACTATCCTGGAATCGGCTAAGTACACAGTATTTATGCGACAATCCCTCAAATGTCCTCGCAATTAATTAATCATGGGAAAAAAAACCCGGAAAACTCCTTCTCCCAAGTTTTCCTTTTTGCAAAGTTCAGGCAGGAAGCGGCCGTGGCCACGCTTCAAAAGAGAGCTAGCCGTTTGAATCCCGGCAAAGCACGAGAGGTGCCCAATGATTCCTCCGACCCGCCTTCCTGCATTGAAACGATCGGATTGAAGGACTCTATCGAGCTTCAATCGAGCTTTAATCGAGCTTCAATCGAGCTTTAATCGAGCTTCAATCAAAGGTGTTCCTCGCTCGGGTCGATCTTGGAGGGGATGGAAGCTCTCATGATATTTAATACTGTCAAATTCGGGTGGAAGATTCTCACTAAGGCCACTAGTGCTACTGGGGAAGAGGTTATAGGCTTTGAGTGTGCCTGAAAGTCAGGTTGCACCGCAGCATTTCCTGTTGGCCAAATGTGGGCTTCCAACGTCGGCCCAACGTGGGGCCGCATTGCTGGTCTACCCCTAGTAACACCAGATATTGGCTCAATGCTGGACCGACTTTGCGTGCCTTGGCTCCTTCTTGGGCAATATTGCCAATATAGGCTAAATATTGGCTCCCCCAATATTGCCATTCCATCATAGATCCAATATTGGACCGATGCGATTATGCAATGTGCCCGACGGCAAAAGTTTATGGGAAATGTTGAAGTTCTTCTTCGAGCCACTAGATGGAGGTGTGTCGCGCTTTTCGCACGGTACGCAAAAGTACCTTTCCCTCTTTCCCTGTCATCGTATCTCACAGGAATGTAAAGTACCTCGCCGTACGTCTTGCCTAGTCTCATTGTAGCAATCAATAAACTCGGACGCTTCATCATATGTTATCCGCATATTCGAGACAGAATCATGGAGCCCAGGCCATAAACAAGCTCATATTCCCTATGAGAACCCTTTACAGTAATCTGTGGACATTAATTAAAAGGAGTTTTAATACATGGAATAAACCTTTGGATGGTTCCTCCCTACCCTCATCATGCAGACATAACGCGGTGGCGAGTACTGAAATCGCAGACAATGTGGAACAGTAAGGAGTGGACTTTCCTCTGATGTGTACTACAATGATCATAGTACACTCAGGGGAAGTACTTAGTACTGTTCTACGTCTCCTGCCTATCCATGGGACAGATATATGCATGGACAGGAGGGCCGAGAGTTATTATAAAGAAATATTACGTGGTCATACGAAGTGAATAATGCAAAGAATCGAATGCATCACATATATTCAGAAGTAATGTGCCACATGTTAGGTGACGATGAGGGTGACATTTTCGGTGACATTTTCGGTGACATTTTCGGTGACATCTTAAATTTCCTTCCCGTTTCCATGTAAGGCAGGAAAACGAGAATCGCTAGCCTCTGCACCGGTGACTTTGTTTTTTTTTTTTCCTGCGCTGCACCGCTTGCACCGGTGCACCTGATGCGATCTCTGGCAATGCAGTGGAGTACTGGAATCCAAGTGCATATTGCTTATAATATGCATATAATTTGCATATTGTGGCTTCGTGCGTAAAGTTAAGTTTCGTGGCAAGCACGAGCGATATTTTCAATGCGATTCGTGCTTATTGCATTTATGTTTGCCTTCTTGGATTTTTCCATCTTCAACCAATCCAGCTGCAGGGCTTTAAAAGTATCGGAAATACGTGGACATGAAGTTCGAGTGCCTCGTGCGTGGATCGTGCTCTTGTGTCCCTGGCTTGCTCATAGTGTAGCATTTGCGAAATTTGACGGCCCAGTGGCATTGGTGAGATTGAGTGGCCCAGTAGCATTGGTGAAATTGAGTGGCCCAGTGGCATTGGTGAAATTGAGTGGCCCAGTAGCAATTGTGAAATTGAGTGGCCCAGTGGCATTGGTGAAATTGAGTGGCCCAGTGGCATTGGTGAAATTGAGTGGCCCAGTGGCATTGGTGGCATTGCCTGCTGCCGGTTCCGCCTCGACCTGGCGGAACTGGAAGAGGATCACGATGTACGTGATGATGATGTTCGCCATCTGAACGAAAAGGGGAAAAATTTTCCACGTGATAATTGTGATTATCGGATCCAACTACGATCTCCAATCAATAATAGCCAAAAGAAACAAATATTAATTTTTTTGCAAATACAGAGTTAGCATAACATCAGGGCAGGGATTATGTCCGTTTCTTCACACAGTTTTTCTCTGAGTTCCGTTTTTCCTGCTAAACATTTGTCGTCTCATATTAAGTCTGGGACAACTGTAATCTTAAGTTCCTTTCGGAATGACTGGTAATCGTCTTCACACGGATTTTTCAATCCAGTCTCTCAGAAACATCATCTATTTCGTCGCAAGTTTCACGCTGGACCATTCAGAAAGTACGTTTCATAGTACAGGGTGGCTCAGAGAAACGGGAAATTTTGAAACGGAGATTTATGGAAGAGAAAAAATATTTTAAATACATTTATTCATAACAATTAATAGTATGTCATTGACGAATCCATTCAGGTGGAAGTGGGCTTCGTCTGACATCCACAGGTTGTTAATGAAACCCTCGTCCTCGTTTACCTTTGCCATCATTCGTTTACAGAATCGTCGCCGCATTAGGTGATCATTGGGTTTAAGTTCCTGAACGATTTGTAACTTGTGGAACTTTAAGTCCTGCGACAGTATTCTTTGGACAGCCTCGATATTGTCTGGCGTACGAGCGGTTCGCACACGACCTGCAGGTTTCTTTTTCAGAGCCGAACCTGTTTCCTCAAAATTCCGTACCCATGTGTTAATTGCATGTGCCGATGATCATGACGTCGTAAATTGAAGTGACGTCGTAAATTGAAGTGACGTCGTAAATTGAAGTGACGTCGTAAATTGAAGTGACGTCGTAAATTGAAGTGACGTCCTAAATTGAAGTGACGTCCTAAATTGAAGTGACGTCCTAAATTGAAGT